>JASAOA010001781.1:0-71523 GCA_030849815.1 Vickermania spadyakhi
ACTCCACTGCGTCTCGGTGGGGCTCCTGCAGGGCCCGCTCGGCCGCCATGCGCAGTGTTTCGCTCTCCCGCAAAGGGGTGAAGGGAACACCCCACTTACCCTCCATTCCCGCCGCGTCCTTGTACTGAACCACGAGGTAAAGGTAATCGTCCAGCTTCCGCTGCAGAGTGTGCCGCTGTGGGGGGGTGTCTGGACAACGTTCAGACGTGGGGACGGTGTGCGGTGCGTTAGCCACGTAATCCGCCGGCCGCACACGCGGTATGTGGTGCTGCAATCGCGGCAGACTGGCCTGCAGCGCCTCCCGGTAGCCCTCCAGACCGAAGAAATCGCGCCGGATGTCCTGTGGATCCGTGCGCTGGTGACTGTCGATGCTCTGCTGCTGATCCCTGAAGAAGTGTACGGCGGATTCGCTTGAGGGGTGACGGCTGTAGACCTCGTGCTGTCGTTCCAGCAGAAAGCCAAAGGTTCGCTCGAGTGGATGCAGAGTGGGCTTGACGACGGGATGTCGATGGAGGAGGTAGCCCACCTGAATCCTCGGGGTCTCGGGAAGTTTGTCAGAGGTGTGCAGCTGAGGTAGAACCGGAGTGCGGTGTTGACTGTGAAAGCCGCGCGTGTTGCGACCACGCTGTGCCACTACCGCCATCCGCCGGAGCGGGAACGACACAGCCATGACAACTCGTTGAAGGAGCGCGAAGGAGGTTATTCCAGCTGATAACGGTATTTCTTGTATTCTTCCTTTTATTTTATTTTATATTTTAGCTTCTCGAAAAACAAAAACAAAAACAAAAGATGCAGAACCATTGCAAACATCTCACCACCTCGAACGCGGAGTCTTAATTTACTTCTCAAAAATATATATAAAAAAAAAGAGAGCATAATGAAATGCTACTTACGGTTGGTTTAAGTCTCTCATAATGCGAAGCAGAGTTCTTTCCATCTGTATTGTTTCACCGTGACAATAAAACTGGACGCATACTTTTCGTCTGTAGGTTCACCAACCACAATGATGGTAATCACTGAAAAACAAGGAGCTCTGCTACGGCATAAGTCTCCGCGACATCACGAGGGTTTCTTTCCATTTTATTTTTCTCTAAATGGCGTGAAGTGAATGCTTTTCTGCTAGGATCTATTGTGTCACGAGCATCACTTTCCGCACTTTCACATGATAATGATCAAAAGAAAAAATAAAAGAAAAAGAGAGTATAAAAGAATCCAACGAAAAGAAGGTGTAGCACATATTGGAAATAAACGGAACAAAATAAAAGAAGCACAATAATGATTTATATGGTGACAGGAGTTGTACATGATGATAAGTGTCGTTGTGGAATAACTGTATTGGAAAGTACCTCCCTTCTCATTCACACATATAATGGTATAATATAGCTGTATCATTTTAAAATAGAAGCCATCCAGAAATGTAGAGGTACACTACTGGAAAGCATCACAGAACGAAGGACTTCTCTTCATATAGATGTATGGTGGTTCTTGTTTTCTTGACGTTCATACAGGTGTTTTTTTTTTTTTGTTTCTACTTAAATATTACTTGGATTTCCTCTTTTTCAAGTGTAGAAGAATGCCGTTTCAATAGCGATCATAAAATACGGGACCGGAAGTGAGATCCAACCACGGGTGAAAGTAAATCTGCATGTGATAATAAAAACAGGATTAGCATTCTGCTTTATTGATCTTGAAATAACTTTCTCCATCTCTCTCTACAAAGAGAGAGAAGAGCAAAATATAGATTTAAACATTGTCCTTCATCTGTAGGATAAATAGGGTGAATAACGGTACTCTGGGATCTAATTCTAAGTTGTAACATCGAAATTGTAGTATTTTATCGGTCACTCTGGTTTTTATTTTTCAGAGATCATTTTTTCCGCTTCTTAATTCGAATTAAAGATGTGGATGCGGGAATCCCCACCACGAACTTCAGCAGAGTTGAGTCATTC
The DNA here is from genome assembly GCA_030849815.1 of Vickermania spadyakhi. Classification (NCBI taxonomy): domain Eukaryota; phylum Euglenozoa; class Kinetoplastea; order Trypanosomatida; family Trypanosomatidae; genus Vickermania; species Vickermania spadyakhi. Next base: position 1,950 of record JASAOA010001781.1, read on the forward strand.
GATAAGAATGTGTGAGTGAAAAAAAGTATAGCATCTAATAATTAAATAATTAAAGTAGTGTAATTTTAAAAAATTAGGTCTTCAAAGATGTAAATTCCATTGAAACTAAGAAAAACAGAAGGAAGCGAATGATTCTTGTTACCCCCCTTTCTGAGTCTTCTGTCGTCAAAGCTCGAGGGGAGCAACTAGCTGCTAATAGCAACGTGGCTCTATTTATCTAATATCTAGGAATATTTGTTGTTGTTATTATTTTTCCTTCTTCTTGTTTCTTGTGTTTTTCGTTCCTTTTTTCAACGCATGGTGTCTCCTTCTGGTTTGAAATAATACGTCCCTTCCAAAAGCACGAGACGTCTGAACGGCCCACAAATTTAGGCGGAAGGCTGAGGGCGACCGCCAGTGAGGCTACCCAAGGGGGCTGGGGTTGCTGGCGGCTCGGTGTGGAAGATCTCACGGTACTTGGCCTGAAGCTTTGCACCGATCTTTTGGCCGTAAGGGCTGTTCGGTAGGTAGGAGACTACGGTGTCGTAGATGACCTGAAACTCTGCCGGCTCCTTACTAGACTTGATGATGGCTTGAAGCACGAAGTTACCATAGCAGTCGAGTAGCAGGGTGTGGCAGTGCAGCGGGTCGAAGATGAACTCCTGCACCATCTGACGGCGAGTGGCACCTGTGACGAGCGAGACCAGCTTCTCCATCACGTTGGACGCACACTTGTGGCAGCTATGTGAGATGCGCTGCTTGCCAAAGGCGCTGTTCAATTCTTCCATAGTGACGAGTCCCTCACGGTTTTCGAAGAGGGCTTGCACGACGTAGTTACCGTACTGGTCCGTCGCGAGGGTAGCCAGGATGGGCATGAGGTGCGGCAGGAAGAGTGTCTTCTGCTCCACCAGAGCGTGGGAGAGAACGTTCATGATGATAATGCAGCCCTGCTGTGTCACTGCCAGGCGACACGCATCGTTGGCGAGGACCTCCACCAGAGGGTTCAGCTCGGGGCCACGGTGGTTCTCGAAGATAGCCTGCACCACGCGGCGTGTGTGTTGCGAGGTTGTGCACAAACGGAAGATGGTAGCGGGGTAGAAGGAGTGAATGAGCTGGAGTACCTCCGAGATAGGGAGGTTCTCCACAAGGGCCCTCGCGACGTGGCAGCCGTTGCTGTCCAACGAAATCACATTCGCGTGTGGCAGCAGCTTGGAGAAGATTTCCATCGATTTCTCGGTATCTCGGAGGCGCAAGACGTGAACGAGCACCTGACGGCCGCGGGTTGTGCAGGCCTCGGTCTCCATGTGCTCCAGCATACCCTCGTACTGCTCGTTAAGGTTGTTGGGGAACGCACCGTCGTTTGGTTGGTCCGCTTGGGACTGGCGGGCGTTGCGGTGGCCTTTTTCTCCAGAGTTGTTGCCATTGCGCTGGCGATTGGGCTTGTTGCTTGGAGGGGCGGTGTGCTCCACCACCGGGTCCATGTGGTAGCCCATGACCATATCCATCGGCTGTGCGGGGCTGGCGATGTATCCGTTGTAGCACCCGCTGTCGAGGGAGCAGCTGCTGCTGGTCGAGGCCGCTGAGCTGAAGTGCGGCACATCCGGATAGTTGCCGTGCAGCACCATCTGCGGGGAGTCGTACGAGAGGCTGGAGGCGAGGCTGCCGCGGAAGCTGCCGCACGTGCTCCCCTGTGGGTTGGTGACGAGGGTGCTGACAGAGCGAGAGTACGGGTTGTGGCGGTACGAAACCACGCCGTCGCGAGTCACGCTAGCGATGGTAGGAGGGTCGGGGAAGGTGATGTCCACGTGAGTCTCCTCGCCCGCGGGAGAGCTCCCCTCCGGGTTAGAGTAGAAGCTGGAGGTGGAGGACGCGATAGAGTCGTTCCGGAAGTACGCCAGCTCCCCTGTCGGCGGAGCGTACGGGGACATGTGGCCGTCCCCCTCCCCGGTGGAGGGGTGGTTAGCGGTGTTACTCTTACTGGAAGGGTGAAACTCACGAAGGGTGGCCGGCTGGATCGGCACGGCGCGGCGACTGGCCTTAGAGCCTTTCTTGGTGGTCGGTCCATGCTGCTGGGTCATCTTCTTGACGGAGGAGTAGTTAGAGGCCAACATCACCATGGAGGTGTAGTACTGCTGGTCCTCCGCATCTTGGGTAAGAGCACCGGTCGTGTGGGAGTCCATCCTGTGGATTTGGCTGACGTGATGGCGTAATGGTATGGGACGAGTAAGAAGGAAAAAAACAACTGAGGAGACAACGGAGAACTTTTAAATGAAGCCCCAAAACAAATGAAAAATGAGTTGCGGAAAATCAAACGAGCGCTTAATAAATGAAATGCGGTACCTTCTTATCCTTTATTGGAAAGGTCGATTGACAAATCAAATAAAAAGGCTCGCAAAAGTGAAAAAAAAAAGTAAAATATAAATAGGAAGAGGTAAAACCTTCTTTCTAAAGGAGAATAATAATAATAAAAGAAGAAGAGTAAAGGGAATATATATAATCCAACATATTACTAATACAGCAAATCCATGGTTTTTGAGGTTACATACTGTTTTCTTCTTTGCAGCTTTACTGCTTCTCTATTGTAGCAATATAAATCTCGCAATTCTACATAAAATGAGAGCTCTCGCTCGAGGGACTAGATCGGTACGAGATGCTTCGCCTTACGGCCCTCCTCCTGCTTCTTGCGCTTCCGCTCATCGGGCTGCAACAGCTGCGAGAAAGACTTCGTGGCCAGCGGGCCTCCACTCGCACCGATACCGCGCCGCACGTTGCTCTTGCCCTCACTTCGAGCTTGCAGCACCATCTGCACAGGGAGAGTGCCTGGGCCGAAGTCGTAGCGCGGATCTTCCTGGAACAAGCCCACCGCGGGCTGGCCAGGGCGGCGATTGGGTACCGCCTCCTCCTGGTGAAACGGCACGCTTGGTAGCGTACCGCGGAACGTGCTCTCCGACTTGCTGGTGTCACCGCTCTCGCCGGCCTGGGGGTTCGACAACGAGGTCGGCGAGTACGGGTCCTTGGGCTTCTGCCACACCGCCAGAAGATCCATGGAATTGAGCTCCGAGAAGGGCTGACTGCTGAAGCCAGAGGGACTATCCGATGATAGACGTCTAGGCAGCGGGTAGTCGTCTTGTGTGCTGCGGCCCTCCCCACCGGTACCCGTGTCGCTGGGGCTCGAGGAGGCAAAGGCGGCGGACCCGTTCTCCACTGCGGCCTTTGCTGCGATCGCTTCCACTTCCGCGAGAAAGGCTGCCTGGCGGGCCTTGCGCTCCTGCACCGCGGCCTGGTAGCGCCGTTCCTCCTCCATTACCATGGTATGAATGTGTTTCTCAATGTGTGAGTTCAGTGACGGGTGCAGCCGGCAGGATAAGGTTTGCACCAACGCCCGCCACCGCTTCTTCTCGAATGCGCTGCGATCGAGATCTTCTCGTAGTTCAGAATTTTCAATCTGCAGCTTCTTGCGCTCCGTCTCGCTGAGCCGCAGTAGCGCCGTCTGCTGCTTCCATCGCTCCTCCTGCTGCTGCAGTTCTTGGTCGTGCAGCAGCTGTTTCTGAAACCGTCCGTTGAGGTCGTCCAACGCTACTTTCGAACTTTCCAGCTCCTCCTCCAGCAGGGATTTCTCCTCCATCAGCAGCGACGTGCGCTGCAACAGCTGAACATTAGTCGAGCGCAGCGTGTCCAACTCTTCCATCAGCAGCGGAGGGACCTCCTGCTGCACTCCCTTCTCCTTCACCAGCGCGCGGTTCAACTCCTCGAGGTAGGCTACGCGCGATTTAGTGGCTTGCACGAGATCCTGCAGGCTCTTGATGACCAGCTGCTGCTCGGCAATGGTGCGCAGCGACAGCGCGACGCTGTCGGCCATCACGGCTGCGGACGGCAAGTTCAGCCCCTGCGGAGGAGCGGGCAGCGGTGCGGCGGCCGGACCCTCTGACTCTGACTGGAGCGGCGCTGAGTGAAACGGTCCGCTGTGCTGCGGCCCCAGCAGGCTGCTGTGGTGCACCAGATCACCGCTGTTGCCTAACCGTGAGCGGGCGGAGCGGGGTGGGGACGAGGCAACGAAGCTCCCGCTCGCCATGTGGGTACTGCCCACAGGGATAACGCCACGGTGTTCGGGAGGAAACATCGCGCCGGAGCGCTCCGCGACGGAAAGCCGCGGCGGTGACGGCGGCGCCGAGGAGAGTGAGGCGAGCGTCTTCCGGTGCTCATCGGTCAGCTCGTGACTCTGGATCATCGACTCGTTCCTTCTCGCAAAATACAAAAATAATAAGACTCACGTCCTTACGACAAAGGTCTCAATGAGGTCTCTTGGTGTGTGCTTCTACTACGTTTTACCGTACGACGCCAAGAGAGGATGATAGAAAAAAAAAAAAGGCGAATAACGACCCCTTTCTTGCAGTAATTCAATGCACTTTTAGTCACTACGCTTGAAACCAAATGCTACCCCCACCACAGGCCATCATCCAAAAAACGTACAAAAAACAAAAGATAAGAAAAGGAAGCTGAGCGGGTAATTTCATTGTGCATTGTAGGAATTCATCTGCGAACTTCACATACAGTGCCACTTATTAATGCTCTACATTTCTCATGAGAAGCTGTGACATCACCCACGGGAGGTAATGGAGTACGATAGCGAGTACAGCATTTGTCCACTGTCTTCCGGTTGATGTCATTCATTAATGAATTAAGTACGAAATTTTCTCCTCTGAAAGTCTGCACGAAATAATTATAAAAAAAAGAAGTATGAAACAGACAAACAAAAAAAGAAACGATGGTACGAGCCAAAAAAAAAAATTATCACCAATCAGCAGCTGAACCACACATTCTTTTTCTTTAAAAAACGTTTTCGCTCCTGCACTCACCTTCGCATAAAGTACGACTCCTCGTAAGTAAAGTGTCTAAAGAGCGATGAGTCGTGTCTTTTTTCCAAAAATGGGGACAGATTTCATTCGATCTCTTAAGAAAAAGTTGTCCTATGGACAGTGTATGTTGTGTGTAGTGTGTGTGACGTCAAACAAGCATCTTAAAGGTATACAAATGCGCAGCGACGGTTCAGCGCTTTATAGATTTGGTTGGCGAGAGTGTGGGTGTGGGGGGGGCCTCTCAAAAAAAGAAAAAAAATTAATAACAAACGACTGAAACTGTGAACACTACTCCTCTAAGCATTCCGGCGTCAGATTAGCTATTACAGTCTCGATTCACCCATTTTTCCCGCCCTGTTTAATGAAAGTATAATATCGCAACAAAAAAAATCATATTCTTCTCTCTCTTTTACTCATGTATCGCGTAAAAAGGAGTAGTGCCATCACTGCGACACTTAAAGAGAAAAGAATGAAGGGATGACGAGAGAACTCGCACTGCGCTACGTGTGTATGACGTGGTGGGGTCTCGCTGAAAAAGAGCGTACACACACTTCTCTGTTAGCCACCCACCACTGTTTCATAAAAGCGCCGTAAGGCAGTCTCCAGGAGTGGCTGTTGCTGGTTTAGCTCTTGCCGCGACCCACAATCGAGAGGGCGAGGACACTGATGCATCGAAATAGAATGAAGAGCACCATCAAGGAGATCCACATCCACTTCACCTCCTCCTGCTTCCCGTTAAACCCGAGCTCCTCAATCACTTCCGGGCCATCGTGCACCTGGTTCAGGCAGTACAGATCACCTTCCTTGAAGTTGTCGCAGTGAATGGTGTGCAGATTGTTGAACTCATTCTTCATGACAATAATGAACGCCTGCCGCATCATCGAGGGCTTCTCAAGCCAGTACCAGTAGGGGCGCAAACGATCTGTGCTGGCAAAGAGACCACCCGCAACGGAGAGGGGCATCAGGATCAAGGGAGCCAGCGCAGAAGCCACAACCAGGTTGGAGCAGGAAGTGGAGATGGCAAACCCGAGACCGGTGGCCACCTGGCTGACGAAGTTGACGGCAGCCATGAAAATGAAGAAGCACGAGGCGCTGACGTGGAGTCCAGTCATGAAGTAGAGAATGATGCATTCCAGTACACCAAAAATAAGTTGAAGCGGCAACTCTGCGATAGAACGGCCAAGGAAGAAGATAAAGGGAGAGTATGCGCCGGCACGCTGCTCTCGGAGGTACACGGCACGAACGTCATGAAAGGCGTTGATTTGAATGAAGGCCGGGCCCATGGAGCGATTCATGATAACCATAAAGAGTAGACCCTGACGGTCCTGCACCCCACCAATGTTATCCTGCAAATTGACGAAAATAAGGCCCATGAAGCACGCGAAGAAGAGCGCCTGAATGGCATGTGCCATAATGTAAACCTTGTTGCGACTCACCTCCACAGCACAGCGCTTCGTCACCTCCGCGAACTGTACCAAAGAGGAGCTGCCGAACTTGGATATGTACGAATCCAGAAAGGAGGCCGCAGTTGACTCGGAGTGGCTGCTGGCGAGACGCACGGCGGTCGTGTGAGGGGTGCGGGGGCCGTATTTGATGTACTTTCTCCAGCGCTTGATCAGGACGGTGCTCGTGACATTATCCTGCAGAAGCACCATGTAGTAGTCGGACGGAGTGTAAGTGTCAGGGCAGTGAAATCCAATCGACTCGAAGTACGGCACGGAGTTGCTCATTGTCCCGTGGTACGCTACACGACCTTGAGTCATGAGCATTAAATCGTCGAAATAGGACAGTACTTCCGAGGTGGGCTGATGAATGGTGTAAATAACGGTGCGGCCAAGACGGGAAAGCTTGCGCAGCAGGTGGACGATCTTGGCGGAGGTAACAGAGTCAAGACCAGATGTCGGCTCGTCCAGCAGAAGAATCTTTGGATCACAGATGAGCTCGATGCCAATGTTACAGCGCTTGCGCTCGCCGCCGGAGAGACCGGCGAGGAGTCCGGGAATACCGACAATAGTTTTCTGGCAGTGCACGAGCCGCAGGAGATCCAGCGCTTCGTTGACGCGCTGCAGTGTTTCCACTTTATCAGTACCGCGGCGTGTGCGGAGAGAGAACCAAAGAGCGTCGAACGGGGTAGCAAGGGGGGAAACGATGTCGTCCTGTGTCACAAACCCGAGGGCCTTACGGTACGAGCGTTGGTACTCCACATCGCCGAGCTGACTGCGTCCGCTAAGCTTGAGGTCCTTGTTCGTGAGCAGCCGGTCGCAGATAGCGTTCAGGAAAGTAGTTTTACCGGCACCGGAACTACCCATAATAGCGAGGCAGCGTGAGGGGAGCGCCGTACCCGTCAGATTCTTGAGGATACCCAAGCTGCCGGCGGAGTAGTACAACTTCCTCCAGGAGAGTGGTAAAGAGAAGTTCACACTCACGTTGCCCTCGTTCAGGGTGCCGGGGTCGAAGTCGGCTTCCGAACCCTCAATATTGAAACCTCTACCAATGCCAGAGGCTGTTGTCTGTTGACGCGAGAGAGGCTGATCTTCTTGCTGATTCATGGTTTACGTAAGGCTTATCAACAACACGAAAAGAAAAACTAATAAAATAAACAAGAAATGTATCCTAAAAAAAATGAAGAATGAACGGATGTTTCTCTAATCTCTAAGAATTGAGATATACAAAAAAAAAAAAAAAAAGGAAAAAGGAGAAGTAGTGATCGAATACTCCCGTCTCATACAAGCGGAGAAAGAGGAGCACATGATACTGAACAGAATTTATTTTATCTGCGCCACATACCTCTAAGTCAAGATTTAATGATCAGATGTACCAACACACACACAATCCTACGAGGTGTGTCTTCTTTTAACACATCTGTTTAGCTGCATTTCTCTTTGTTTTTTTTGGTTATCTTCCTAGTTCTTCTGTTGGTCCGCAAAGAGAGACCGCCCACTCAGCCAGCCAGCGTCAGAGGCATTCACCGAACGTGTGCCGAGCGGAGCGGTGTGCAGAGCGCTGGAGGAGGACAACACCCGGCTTAGGCCGCAGCGATCGAGGTCCAGTGTGCCGCGAATGCCGCGATACACTCCCTCGTGGTAGCGATGAACGAGGCCGACCAGCAGCAGTACCGCTTCCCACACCGAGTGCTCCCCCGGCGTGGTGGGCAACACGACTTCTTTATCTTCTTCGGATCCACTCGACGCTGCGGCGAGCGCGCGGAGGGACTTCAGCTGCGGCCCCGTCACACGGTCGCCGTACTGGTGCAGTTGCATCAGCAGTGCCGGAACATCGATCCGCTCGGTGAACTGGTGCCGCCGTCGAGGATTTACCGATACGCTGCGCCGCTGGCTGCGGGTGGGGGGTGGCTGCGTGGCCGTTATGGAGGGCACAGAGTCACTGCTCACATCCATCGGCTTCGCGCGGTACATGACGTAGAAATAAGGGGCCCCTACATCCCCGACACAAATGGAGATGTCACTCTCAAAGTCGGACGTGATGTATCCAAAACGAACAAACGGTTCGAGGCCCTGCACACCGAAGCGCAATACATGAAGCATCAAGTGCGGATCACTGGAAAGCAGCGCACCTCCTGCGGTCTCTGGTACGTGACGAGCGCGAACGCCGCCGGTGAACGAATGAGCTGCCGCCTCCTCGTCCCTCAACGCGATCGGCGAGGAGGCCCAGGAGCGAAGGCGCCGGAGCAAGAACTGCTGCTGTTTGCTCCGCTCAGCACTCGCGACGATCCCGAACGCGGGAAAGGTACCGAAGACGTCTAGCCGCTCCTCTAGGTCAAGTCGCCGATCCAAGTTCTGCATGCGCTCGAAGGCCATCGCCGGGGTGATGGGCGAGCTGCTGGCTGGCGCTGCGGCTGCCCCAAAGGTAGCGCCAACACTTCCGAATCCTGCGGTGGTCGGCCTTAGCGCGGTCTGCGCCTGCGGCTGCCTCGTCATCTCCCGCTCTTGGGTGAGGACTGCGCGCTTCGTGAGTGTGGCAGCTGGGACCTGGGCATTCGCGCCGAAGCCGAGAGTACCGGTCCCAAAGCCTTTGCTGCCCCCGAACCCTCCGCCGAACCCGGAGGGCTTCGAAGCCGCGCTACCGAACCCAGTGGATGCGCCACCGAAACCAATGCCGAACCTCGTCGACGTGGTGGGAGCCGCGCCAAACCCGGCGGCCGGGGGAGTGGCAGAGACCGCGGCTTCTTCCAGCGAGTGAGAGCAGTCCAAGTCCCCCATGCCGTGTGCTCGCAGCCAGGCGTCGCAGGAGTCAACTTCATTCAGCAGCTCGACACAAATGTCTCGAAAGAATTCCTTTGCCTTTGCTTCCGCTGTCCGGCGGTTGAAAATACCCAGTTCGGACCAGATGGCCTCGCTCACCCCTAACAGCCGCTGGGCCTCGGTCGCCCCTTCCCCGCCACCACTGCCGTTAAACCCGGTGAGGGCCGGAGGAACATCGGGGGCACCGCTGCGGTACTGCACCGTAATCTTTCCGTCCTTCGACAGCGGGGCGGCACGGAAGAGCGAGGCAGGCGCACCCGATGCGGGACTGTGAAGGCTGGTGGTGCCCGCCGCCGGAGGGAACGAGAGATGCGGGCCGCTGTCCTGCGAAAAGCCGCTGCCCGTGTTCGGCAGTGCGGCGCCCCAGAAGGAAGGCTCGTCCAGCGGGAGCGGGGCGGCCCGCGCGTGCGCCGATGCCGCCGTCTCCTCCAGCGCCTGTCGCTGCAGCAGTTGGTCCAACTCCGCGAGAGAGCGAATCGGCGGTGGGGGTGGAGAAGCAACGGGGCGGGACCCGGCCAGTTGCCTCGCCACAGCCAGGTGGTCACGCTCCAGTCCAGGTGAGGACGCGGCTGCAGCTGGCGGGGAGGAGAGTCGTGGCGTGGCTCTGGAACCCGCCACACTGGGGGGCCACTGCAGGGCAGTGATGCTCGGCAGCGTCAAGTGCGGTGCGGACTTATTTGCGGTGGCCAAAATGCTTGTGGGCGTCCGAAAACGCTGCTTGGGGGACATGGTGCTCTGGAAGACAGTGACGGCTGCCCAAAGAGCGAAGAAGAGTGCCACCACAGTCCATCGGCTCTCCCATGCCCACCATGCCTCGAGGTACGTAAGGTCATCAGTGATTTCAACGAATACATCGTCGATCTCTCGTTGTTCTGGCGGAGCGATTGGGTAGCGCCACAAGTAGAGCTGCCCTGCTCCAAAGAAAAGGAGAACACACACCGCAAGAAGGCTAGGCACAGCGAGGAGTACCCCGTAGAGCAGCTCCAACAACTCGGACGAATTCTGAAACGCCAGGAGGTACGGAAATAGTCTGAAGAGCCAGTAGTTCGGTAGGTCCTCTTCCCGCAACTGGCGCTCCAACTCCACCAACTTACGATGATGTTCGGGCTTCATCACAAAGGTGAGAATAGTATCTATCAGTCAAATAGAGAACTAGAACTTCTTCCAAGACACACGTCACCGGTGCCAAAAGACTTACAAAAATGCTTCTTTAATAAAGTGGTGTAAGACCTGAAAGAATTACTATTACTCGCACACTTCCACACCGTGGCTGCAAACTGGTACTCTATCGCGTGATTACCGGGTCTTGACCAACGAAACAAAGAGACTAAAATAAGAAGAGAAAGATAGAGAAAGCATCCACATTCAGATACCATACGTACTGCTTCTCCATGAGACACGACGATAACATAACTGGTTCTTTGCTGCTAGAAAATAATTGTATTTCTAATCAGTGATCCATAGCGTTAAAATGTATTTATAAATATATATATGCATAATAGTTATAATAAAGAAAAACAGGATACAATTCATATATGCCAAAAACCAATAATGAATGTGAATACCTGGCCTCTGAAGTTTTACAGCTCACCGCAGTCCACAATTTTCACTGTTGAATACGGGGCATCGCGATCGCCGGTCGGGAGCTTCTGTACCTTCTTGATAAATTCAAAACCTTCGAGCACTTTGCCAAACACCACGTGGCGTCCGTCCAACCAGCGGGTTTCCGTCGTGGTGATGAAGAACTGCGAGCCGTTGGTGTGATGTCCCGCATTGGCCATGGAAACCGCGAAGGGGAAGTGGGCAATGCTGAAGCTTTCATCCTCAAAGTGATCGCCGTAGATGGACTTTCCACCTCTGCCGTCAAAATCGGTAAAGTCACCACCTTGAATCATAAAGTTGTTGATGACCCGGTGAAAGATGGAGTTCTTGTACCCAAACCCCTTCTCACCGGTGGCCAACGCACGGAAGTTTTCCACCGTTTTCGGGACGTCGTTCCCAAACAGGCCGATCACGATCCGCTGGGGCGGATTTTCGTCTATCGCCACGTCCAGAAAGACCTTGGTGGTCACTTCAGGTTCCGCATGGGCAAGGGACGTCAGCAGCACCAGAGCGCAACAGACCAGTAGCACGGGTCGAAAAACGTACGACAAAACTGCCATTACTTTGTTGGACCGAGCGGGGGCAGAAAAACACTTGAATATATGAGCAAAGTATCTAGTGGATGCAAACAAGAGCCACACACAAAGGCCAAAGAAAGTAAAATCCACACAACAGCACATCAATGGAATTGAGTAAAAAAGGAAAAATAGAAGACAACTAAACGATCCAAGCAATATAATTCTCTATCATTCGGGTAGATGTTGTTTGATTATTATTATTTTTTTTTCTTAGAGTTCTAGGTTCCACTAAGTCAATTCAGTTTTTATCCTCAAAGTGATCGCCGTAGACGGACTTTCCGCCTCTGCGGTTAAAGCCTGTGAACTAGCTGTCTTGCATCATATTGTTGATGACCCGGTGAAAGATGGATTCTTGTACCCAAACCCCTTCTCACCAGTGGTCAGTGCACAAACGTTTTCCACTGAGACACATTGCCAAATAGACGGATTACTTATTCGTCCAGGCTCGCAGTAAATTTATATGTCCAGAAAGACTTTAAAATCTAATGCATGGAGGAGAAGGAGTACTCCCATTTCTTTGTACATGAAAAGAAATCGTCAGTATTTGTTGTCCCATTTACATTTTTATAGCCCAGAACACTTGAAGAAGGTTTTCAACATAATTGGTCAAATGTTCTCACACTTTTGCTAACTTGTCATTCGATTGTTGCTCTGGATGATAATCATGAAGCTCACCACAGTGGAGAATCATAACCTCCTTTTCAGGCCGGTCGTTCAATGTTTTCAACTCGCTAATATCATTAACCAGGTCCATCCCCTCGATCACTTTCCCAAACACCACGTGGTGGCCGTCCAGCCAATCCGTCTTTACAGTGGTGATGAAGAACTGTGAGCCGTTGGTGTTTTCACCCGCGTTCGCCATCGAGACCGCATAGGGGAAATGGCGAAGACTCAAGTTCTCGTCATCGAACTTTTCACCGTAAATGGACTTTCCGCCGGTGCCGTCAAAGTTTGTAAAGTCACCACCTTGAATCATAAAGTTGCGAATAACTCGGTGAAAGATGGAGTTCTTGTACCCAAACCCCTTCTCACCGGTGGCCAACGCACGGAAGTTTTCCACCGTTTTCGGGACGTCGTTGCCAAACAGGCCGATCACGATGCGTCGGGTATTTTTATAAGATTTCGAATTCATGTGCACGTCGAAGTAAACGTAGTGCGTCACCACTGGGCCTTCAGGTGGGGGTGGCTCAGTGACTTTGGGCTTCTCAATCGGCTTCTGAGGATGTACAAAGGCATCGCAGAAGAGCCAGACGAGGAGAATAAGGCACAGCCCCACGAAAGCAACAGCGGCTGCATGCTTGAGACGAAAATTGTATCGCCTGGGCAACTGTGGCGTTTGGCTTCTCATCCTGTATTAACTGGCTAGTCCAAAATAGAAATACTAATAAAAAGATGAATATCTGCAGCTTAACGAAACGCTTCTGAGGAAAATTCGCGTTCACTGGGTCGCGGTGGTCCACTGGTCACAGGCGAAACAACAACGAAAAACAAACTAAAAAAGCATGTCAAATCAAAATAAAACGCAATAAATAGCTAAAAAAACTGCAACACCGAATGCTATTATTTTTGAGAATGAGGCTCTCTGAATGGAGAACAACAGCTTTTTCTCTTTTCTTTTGAGTTGATCCACACCGATCGGTAAAGAAATAATCTAATGAACATAAAAAATTAAAAAAAAGAAGGAAAAGAAATACAGACTGCACAGTTTAGGATTATCAGAATAGAGAGAAATCCCTCTTTATTGTACAGGAATCAAAAGTCTCTACACAACAACAGTGCGTCCACTTTTTATATATCCTCCCTTGTTTCTCAGGGCTAAGTATACATTGAAAGTCTTGAAGCTAGCACGTATCTTTGCCACCTCCATACATCTGCCCATTGACTTTCTATTAGCGTCCCCGAGCAGTTACCGCCTTCTCACTTATCGCCTTGGCATTCTCCTTTTGCTCACTTCGTGGCATCTCACGGATGAGCCTCGCCCGCACCGCCATCAGGCACACCCCCAGCAAGTTCTTGCCCGAGCCGTCGCCGTTGTCGCTCCAGAAGTCGTCCGTGGACGAGTGGTCCACCAGGATTCGATCCTCCGTTTCCACGAGCGTGCGCCGGGCAGTCGGGTTCTGCTTGAACTTGAAGTAGTTGCCGAGCAGCATCACGTCCAGCTTGACGCGGTTCCACTCCTCGCGCTGGTAGTTCTTCTCCTCCGCCTCCTTCACAATGCGCTCCAGCTCCCAGGCGGACGGCGCACTCCGGATGATGTCCTCCGCCGGCGAGTCCTTGAAGCGCTCACAGAGGAAGTAGTGGTGCAAGGAAGGGTACTGTTGGTGACGCACTACCAAGGGAAGGGGGAAGAGCGGGCTCAAGCACCCGTACGGGACCTCGTGCACGGCGTGAAACTTGATGGCGCTGGCCTTCGCGGCTTTCTTCGAAGACATGACCTATGTGTGGCTCTGCTAACGCGTCTCACACGCCCTAGCGACTTCCGGCTCTCAGGACGAGATGAGGCAGCGAGCGGTGAAGTGTAACAGCTTTGGTGAGGTGTTCCTCCTGGCACAAGGGTTCGCGTCGAGAGAACGAGAGCACTTGCTACTTTATTTTTCTTTTCAAAGAAGAAAAAAATAGTCTTATATTAAAGTACAGTGAAACAAAAAGAAAGGGGAAGACACCGTGCACAAAGCTCCTGTTCCACGCCTACGCATTCCATACTACGCAGCACATCTGATAGAGGTTAAGGGCTCATCCCTCGTTACATTACTACTTTAGAGAGGTAGGAAAAACGCGCGGGTTCACGATAGAAAGAAGGAAGAAATAAAAAAGTCACAAAAAGAAAAAAATGTTTCCTTGATGAAGGTCTAAATGACTGCGTAAAAAGCAAAACGAAACCGTTGTCTTCTTGTCCTTTTCCTCTTATCTTCTTTTCGTTTTATTATTGGAATTTTGTTTAACCTACTACTTTCTCTCCAGCATTTACAATTCAATAAAGTAATGAAATAGTGTTGCGCTCATTGTGCGACAGAAAGTAGCACCAGAGTCGGCCGGGGTGACCACAACCAGATCCGCCACCACCACGTGTATCTTAATCACGGCGAAGAGGGAAGTACTCCGTGCGGGATCCCTCCGGGGTCAGTATGTGGAACTCCACCGCATCGCCAGTGAAGATATCACGCTCCGACGCCCCAACAAAGGCGTTCTTGAGCATCGCCAGAGTCTGATCTACCGTGAGCTCCTCCGGTACCTGACCGTTCATGTGTTTCTTCTCCAACAGGCAGTCGAGCAGCGGCTCCACGAAGCTGCTGGCACTGCCGCTGGTACCGTACGTCTTTGGTTCCGTCGATCCAATGACATCATAGTGATAGCATACGCCGTGGTTCTTCTCGTCGAACCCAACGATCACACTAAAGGCGTAGTACGGGAAGAAACGCCGCTGGTACAAAATAGTAAAGACCAGCTTTGCGATGGCGTTAGTGGAGGCGATCTTGCCGCTGTTGTTGAAGCTGTACCAGCGGAGACGGTACTTGAGAATCTGCTGAAGTTGCAGTCGGTCGGCCAGCATGCCCGTACTGGCAAGGTACGTGGTGGGCGTCAGCTGGTATATCTTTGTGCGATCATCCCGGGTGTGAATGCAGTAGTCGCCAGAAAGACGAGTGTCACCGGCCAAAATCACAAAGCCCTTTCCAGCGATAGCGGCCACCGTGCCACCGTTATCCGCGTAGGGAGACCAACCTTGAACTTCCTTTGTTGCGTTCTTAGGCAGGGTCAGGGTCGAGTCTGGAAACTTGGTGGGATAGTACTGCATCCCGTAACGGTCCTGATCTTGAAGCATGATAACAGAGAGTTTCTGGGGTATATTATAGTATTATTATTTATTTTCAAATGTCAGTATAAACGAAATGCGTACAGAATGTCGAACAATGACCAAACAACTGAGAAAAACAAGACAGTGATAAAGTAATAATGAGAGAGAGAAAGATAGAAAAATAAGGAAACTGTTGTCACATTAAAACATGTCTAAGGTATATTCACTAACACAACTAGTGGTATCTCTGCATGGAGGTATGGTAATAGTAGATTTCCATTCCGTTCTTTATTTTTCTTGTTTGAAGCTCACAGAATCTTTGAAAACTTCTGAGCCGATGTCACTTCACTAAGTTCCTTCCTGACTTCATCGGTCTCGAACTCCTTCAACGCCACTCGCTGCCGGTAGTGCTCCCTCGCAGCTTCGCACGCTGCACAGGTATCCCCGCGAGCGAGAATACGAAGCCACTGTTGATACATTTCAAAACCGAGTAATGATGTGACGAAGATGGACGAAAGCAGCCACATAGAATAGTTTTGGCTGCCTTCATGAAAGCCAAAATCCCGGGTGTTGAATATTTCCCATGGGCGTTCGCGGGGCCTTCGAGTCTTTGGG
The DNA here is from genome assembly GCA_030849815.1 of Vickermania spadyakhi. NCBI lineage: Eukaryota > Euglenozoa > Kinetoplastea > Trypanosomatida > Trypanosomatidae > Vickermania > Vickermania spadyakhi. The sequence goes on from JASAOA010001781.1 coordinate 17,635, forward strand.
AGCCGCACTAGACAACGACTCGAACATCGGAGCATCGGTGTGCGTCGCTGATGACACTACAACTCCGAGTACGTTTTTTTGGTGTCCACAAAAGAAAACGCAATGAAGTAGTTGTTACACCACGGCGATAAAAAAAAATGTTTGATTGGCAATGTCACTCTTGTTCTCTTTTATTATCATTACTTTTGCTTCAAAGAAAAACAAACAAAAACATAGACATAAACAAGTAAAAGTTGCTATTCAAGCACCACTTTCCCACATACATGATATTCAAAATCCAAGGACTCAACTGTTAACTGCATCACTTTTTTTTGTTTTCTGCTGTTGTAAAGGTTCAACAATGTTACGGAGTTATTGTTTCGCTTTAAACAGATTAATAACTTATGTCTAAGTCTATGTCTAAGTTTATGTCTGAGTTTCAATCCCTCAATCTCTCTTCTCTCATATATAGATAAAGCGGTATCTATGAAAAGGGCTCAATTTTGAAATGGTATTTCCTGCTGCACGAAAAGCGGACCCAACTGAGGGTTTGAGATCATCTTTTCACAGGCCGCTGCCAGCACACCGCGCGTGTCACGCTTCTCGAACACAAACAGCGTTCGCTCTTCAAACAGGAGAGACGGGAGTTGTGAGTGGAACATAGGGCTGGACGGCCCCGCGCCGGTGGAGCCCGCCGAAGGCTCTCGCCGTCCTCCGAGCCGCATAGCCTTCTGGTCCGGCTTCTTGGGGTTAAAGAAAAGAATGTCCTCCACTGGGTTTCGTTTGCCTTTTCCGTAGTGCACGTGAACCAAATCGACAATGAAGTCCTTTTCCGAGATGCCAGAGCCAGGTGGTAAAGCGTCGATCAAAGCCTTCTCCCACTTCACCTGCTGCCACTGCTCCTCCATCAAGATGTTCAATGTCTTGGAGAAGACTTTGTGATAGATATCTCGAGTCTGAAGACGATGCCACAGGGCCTGGGCCTGGCGCAGCGCCGGAGAGTCCGCCTGAGCTCCGATCGCAGGTAGAATCCAGTCCCCCAGTAGCAGGAACAATTCATCGTCCTTCAAACAATCCACCAGCGTGTGCTTGCCATCCACGGTAAAGTGGGGGGCTGCGAGCTCAAAGATGTCGCCAATCATGTGGCCGATCGCCTTCGTTACGGGGTGCTGATACACCGACCGATGCAGCTTGGCGCGAAGAGCGAAGAGCTCGTGCAGAGAGAGCGCCATCTTCGTCTCGAAGCCCAGCTGCCAGCACCCCTCAGGCTCTTCGGGTATGGATCGGGTCGGATTATCCTCGTAGCAGAGCCGGCACGTGAAGAGCAGTCGGTTCACCCTCGTGTCCAGTGCGGGACGACCAAAGCACATGACACAGTCCCTTGTCAAGTAGTCCACTCGGTCCACGTCGACACCGCTGTGGTTCGCAATAAGGTCGCGGTACGGCACCGTGGGGGGTGCACGGCCGTGCATGAGACCTAGTACGATCTGCAGCTGATCGTCGTTCACCAGGCCTTTCAGCGCCCGGCGAGCGAGTCGATTGGAGACTTCCTCGTGGCAAAAACCGCCAGGTATTTGGCATCGCTTTGCGATGACATCTTCAAACAAATGGGAAAATGGGCCGTGACCGACGTCGTGCAGCAGACCCGCCAGCATGCAGAGCAGCTCATCGTCATGGGTGAGGTGCAGCTCCGGCTGATGGCCACGCAAGTACGACAGCATCTTTCCTGCCATATGCGCCACCCCAATGCTGTGCTCGAAGCGCGTGTGTGTGGCGGTGGGGAAAACAAAGCTGGAACTGCCCAGTTGGTGAAGCCCTCGCAGCCGCTGCACCTCCGGCGTGTCCATCACTCGCGCCACGAGCGGAGGCAGCAGAACGTGGTCATAAATACGATCGGCAATGCTGAGACTACGCACCCGAAGCTGTCGGTTCACACAGCAAGGAGGAGAAGGGAAAGGCATTTATCCAACTACGGTAAAGTCCCATAAGCCAACAATAGCCACCTTTCCAATGCACCACCTCACCGGTATATCCGTTAGATCGCCCCGTTGAAGATTTCCGATCTGCCACACAACCGTCTAACAGCGATATCTGATGACAGCGATGGGAAGACTACTCGTCTATGCGCTACCTCAACAGAAATATAGGAACAAAGGAAAAAATATTTAAGAAAAGTGAAAGAGAGTCGTAAACCGAGAATCAATCTGTCGTCTATTCTACCTGTACTTAAACGTCTCACGTTATGCGATACAACGTTCTTCACATGGAAAGTGAGATCATGAAAACCACTAGCCTTGATGATGGAGGATGACCTTCTTTACATCCTTATAGATTACTCAATTAACCGCCAAAAAAAAAAAAACATTAATTCTAAAGCCCTGGTGTCTCTCAAGATAAGCTGCCGATATCTAATGCCTCATTCGCCCTTACAATATGCCCTCTACGCCACGACAAAGGAGGGAATGAACTCTTGCACAGGGTAGGACGCCTCACACGCCGCACAATGCAGCGCCCCGTTGCGCACCGCCAGACCCTCTAGCAGGGTGTGCAGGAGCACAAGGAGATGCTGCTGCACGATATCCTGTGTAATAAACCCATCCCCCTCCTCGGCGTCCTCTCCCACGCCGCTGGGTGTAATGGCGGTGGTCAGCGCCTCCAGGGTGGGGGGCAGCGGACGCTCGAGAATGTCACGGGCAGTGAGTTTGACGGAGCCCTGCTGCACCAGCACGTCTTCCAGCACCGCGTCGGAGGCGGCGGCAGCGAGCAAACTCGACTGAAATGCACGGCGATACCCCACTACGCCTTGCAGAAAAATTTCGTAGTCGATGCGGTTCAGCATGCGGCGAACAAATGTTTCATCGAAGGCCACCGGGATGTACTCCACCGTCAAAGGGCTTTTCTCACCATCTGCGATACTTAAAGGAAACTGCTCGCACTTAAGACAGGCCAACAAATTCAAAGTGAGGAGACGCATGCGAACGGCAGGTTACCTTACTTCTAAACTTACACAAAATATACGAAGATGTAACTACTGCGCGTAGTGAAGGTTCTTCTTTCCAATCTGAGCGGTAAATGATTATCAACAATCATTAGAAAAAGAAAAGAGAAAAAAAGGATCTTTTAAAAGATTTAAGTAATATTCATGCACATAAGAACAACAAACAAAGAAGAACTTTACCGCTTTATCTTTGGTATAGGATGAATGATGCTGTAGCTGTGGCCATCGTTTACACGATCGCTTCTCACTTGACTAACGAGGAGGAGTCGGGAAGCTGGCAAAGGATATCCAGTGCACTCATGCCCTTGAACGCCGGAGCAGAGACCACCGCACCACCCTGATGGCGAGACGCCAGCGGGGATGCCCCGGCGCCGGCCATTTTGGCAGGCTCTGCTGCCGGCGCTTCCGTCTGTTGTGGGTTCGGGAGAGCGCAGACACGCGACGGCAGACCGGGCTCGGACCCTCCTCGACCACTGACGGCACTGCCGTTCCTATCCGGCGGAGCAGAGGACAGCGCCTGCAGTCGACTCGGCCTCGCTACGGCGTCGCTGGTGTGCGGTTTCGGCGGGAGGAGATGGCTCGCATTGCTGTAGGACGGTGGTCGGAGCTGCGGCGCCGGAGCGAGCAGAAGGGGGACAGAGCGCCGCGGCAGGGGAGACGGCCGTCGCCGAGCGAGCGGCTGATCCGCTGGATCCGAGCCAAAGCTCATGGCTCGCTTCGCAGGCGGCGGGGGTGGAGCACGCGACCGGTTCAGATGTCTCTGATGCAGAAGGATGGGGCACTGCGCTGCTGGCTCCGGATACGCATTACGGCTCGAGCTGCGGTACCCCGCAGCAGCCTGTCTCGCTCGGGGCTGCAACACACTCTTCAGCGGTCCTTCACGGAAGACGACGTGTTCGCCATCGCCACTGCCGCGCTGCTGCAGGAGGTGGTGCATCTGGCGGTGGATGTCCTCCGCACCCAGCGCTCCTCGCAAGGGTAGTCGAAGCACCTCCCGAAATATGCGGTTCTCTTCCTGCAGCTGTCGAAGCTTCTCTTCCACGCGGTAGCTCTTGGCCTCGTCGTGCTGCAGCCGGGTTGTCGGGGCCGCCGCAATATCGCTGCTGCGCTGGGCATAGTAAAGGGTTTTGATGGACTCCTCGTAGAAACGAGTGGACGGGGTGACGCACGCGATGAAAAGCAACTCGCAGTTGCCGCTCAAACTGTCCATGAGTAGCTGGGTCAGCGCACTCGAGCGGTACGGAATGAAGCTAGTGCTGGAAGGATTGGCGCGCCGCCCTGCCGCAGCGTCCCTCTGCTGCTGGGAGAGCTTCTCAATCACCGTACCCAGAGCAAAGAGAGACTTGTTAATGGACTTGGTGTCGCTGCCACCGCTCCCCGTTTCCTTCAGACGCTCCGCTCCAGCAAGATCAACAAACGAGAGTTTTCCATGTACACTATGCGTAGCCGCCGCCACAGAGCCATCCACGTCATCGTCGAACCCGAGCAGGACTGCCTGATGGGCCGCGCTGTTCCGCGCTCCGCCCGCCGCACCACCCACCTCCACGTACAATGTGAAGATGGTATGGGATCGACTACTGTCCTCATTGAGTAAATGTGCCGCCCGCTGTCGGTGCTGCTGCCCTTCCCGAAGCACCATCAGCACGTCGTCCTCCGACTCGCACTCCACCATCATCAGACCTTCCAGAAAGAACATTTGGGCGGCGGGGTGATAGCGAAGCTTCAGGTTCTCACGCCCCTGTAGGAGATCATTGACGCGTTCGTTGTACAATTCAATGTATGAAGCTTGCACATGCACACGGTGTCCGGACTTCTGCATGGATCGAAGACGTTCTCCCATAAAGTACGAGATCGCTCGGTATTGCAGCCCGTCCTCCGCCACAAGGCGCTCCTTCAGCGCCGGCCCCACCGCGCCATCCTCCCTATCGGCACTGCTCATCGGGTGGGCCCCCTCGCTCTCTTGTACTTCCTCCGTGCGGCCGCTGACGGTGAAGGTTTTCCCGCTGCCGGTCTGGCCGAAGCACAGCACCGCCGCTGCCTTCCCCTCAAATGCCGCATCGCAGTAGCGGTCAATGTGCAAACTCTTATATATCGCTTCCTGCGAGGCACCCTGCCCAAGCACAATGGGGAAAAAGAAATCTTTGATCGTGTGTGAGCCGTTACCTGTGCTGCAGGAGCTACTGTTTGCCTGCAGGTGCTGGCTCCACCAAGACTCCGCAGCAGTCTTTTGTGAAGAAGGGAACTGCACTGCGGCGGCGGTGCCAACGTCTCGAACAGCAGGCCGCCTCATCAGCCGTAGGGTCATGCCCGCGCCGCCGACGATCTCATTCTGGCCTCGTTTCGACTGATTCCATACGGCAATCCTCTCTGGAGACGTCAATTGTTTCTGCGCGATACTGTTGTCGGCACGGAAGACACCCACACAGAGCTCTTCACCGCGTTCCAGCTCTTGAGGCAGTAGCGGCCGCACACGAATGGCAACCTGCACCCTGCCGCTAAACTCCCTCGCCTCCACCGACGACCCCTCGCCTCCGCGCTGGACTCCGTACGGAGAAGAGACGCTTTCCATCTCCCCGGTGTCCAGCACCGAAGGGCTGTTGCTCAACATCGAGCTCGGTGCCGCAGAAACCATTTCTTCGGTGGGATGGGGAGTTAGCGGTGGCGGGGCCGTAGCCCGCTTCTTTGGAGACATGTATTTCGCCAAAAGAAAATATATTTCCTGAAATAACGAAAACGTAAAACAAGAAAAAAAATGTGGAGATATTGGGTGTCTATCTTGCGCGCCACGTGCAAAGATGTGAACTCAATTTGTTCGCCGTTTTAATTTGAGAAGAATATACGAAGCTTGAAGGACAATACGTGAAAATACGCGGGCTGTTTCCGAAGAATGTCGAGAGAGCGGCGTACTCTCCACTAAAAGAAGGACTCTCCCAGTAGAGTTGTTGCAACGCCCGATGTGCGGAATCGTTGTGCCTTCACCAGCCACTGCGGGTGGCGAGAACAAATCGGTTTCCTTCTGGCTCTGCTGTTAAAAAATAAATAAATGGCCTTGACGTACATAAAAAAAAATGAGAGAGAATAAATCAACCAAGTCCAACAACAAAGGATAAAAGGATAAACAAACGTGAAGTGAAGCAAAGAAAATAGAATGGCAACACGGCATTCGATTATTTTATGTGTATTATATTTTCTTCTACAGCTTTAAGTCAATGATCACATTCACTAAAAGATTTATTTCACATATGCCGCAGAGGAATGGAATACCGTCCTCCTCCTCCCCTGCAGCGGACCTCGTTCTGAACTCTCTCTCGACTCTCATGAGGCGGCAGGTCCTCATTCGCTGGGCAATCCTCTCTCACGCGTCGAACTCTCCTTCCCTCCTCCCTTCTTTCTCTACAGGTACAGTAAGATAGAGACGAAGGCGATGTCGCAGTAGTTAAGCCATCCTTCTCTGGTCCCGTTGGCACCCTACTTCTTCTTCTTGCCACCCTTCTTTTTGGAGTCCGACGCGCTGGCTCCAGCGTCGTCCTTCTTGCCCTGAAACACTGCCGGAACTTCTATAGGCCGAGTAATGCCAAGCGTCATCTCCAGCGCCTCCACACGCTTTAAAATGTGAAGCTGGCGCCGCGTGGCACCATCCGCCAGACCCTCATAGACGTCTTCGATCACCTGGTTCTGGCGCTCGTTCTCAAACAGAATGCGCATCTGGCGCTCCTGCTCCGCAATGCGCTCGCGCTCCTGCTCACGCTCCACCGCCTCCTTGTGAGCCTCTTCGAAGCGGCTGAGCTCGGCGTCGCGCTCGGCGATGAACTCGTTCAGTACCTCGGTGCGGCTGTCCAGCTTTGGCCGGCTCGAGACATCGTCGGCGGCGACTGTTACTTCCAAAGATACAGTACCTTGCGGAATTCCCGTTGTAGAAGTCGCACTCCTGTGCGCCGCGCCGGGCACCACTCGGTTGCCGGACATGTTGGCCAGCCCTGACACCGCCGATGGGTCTTCGGGCAGCCCACCCGCCCCGGAGGAGGACACGAAACGCGCGGTCCACAGCGGTGGGATGTGTGTCATCGGGACCTCTGTCGAGAGCTGAAAGTGGACAGCCGCCTCGTCCTGCAGCTCCATCTCTGTACGCTTGAGGCAGTATTGGTACAGCGCGGCGTGCTGGAGGAACCCGCGTCCTAGAAACAATGTCGTGAAGAGCGGAATTTCCTCCTTCTTGAGGTACAAGTTCTCTCTCGGTAGGGCCGCCGCTGCGGCGAGTCGCTTCAGCTCCTCCTCCTGCTCCTGTATTTGCTGGAGACGCGCTTTTTCGCCCTTCTTTTTCCCGCTTGCCTTTTGGTTCGCGCTACTGGGGGCCGACACCGGCACGCCGTTGTTGGTGGTCTGCGGCTGCCACGGGAATTGGTCCCACCGCCAGCCGTCCTCCAGCTCTGCCATGAGAAAGTCCTTCATGGTGTGCTGCAGCATCTCCTCCCACGAGAGCTGCGAGCGCTCGGCGGCGAGTTGACGCTGCCGCTCCGCCTCCACAGCGAGCTGGGCAGCCTCCTCCTCCTTGCGTTTCCGCTCCTCCTCGACGGCGATGGCCGCCAGCTTCTCCTTCTTCGAAGGCGGCTTGCTGCGCTTCTTCTCCTCTTTCTTGTCTTTTGCCTTCTTCAGCTTTCCCTCGCCGGTCTTGTCCCCCTCCCCCTCCTCCTCCGCTGCCTCCGGCTCCGGCTTCGTTTCGAGCGCCGCTGCCGCCGCCGCTGCCCGCGCCGCCGCTTCCTCCGCTGCCGCAGCGACGAGCTCGCCCTCCTTGTTGCACCCGGCCGAGACCAAATCCTCGTACGACAGGAGGAACTCCAGCAAGTGCAGGCTTTTCAACGGGGAAAAGCGGTGATGCGCGCAGTACAGGATGAAGAAGACAAGGTGATCCACCTGGTTCTGCGACTTCAGGTTCGTCCAGTAGTCCTCCAGGTTCATGCTGCGGGCAATCGCAGACGACAAATGCAAAGTGATGTACTCATAGTCTTCCGCCGACAGGCCCGGTGCCCCAGCACCCTGTGGCAACAGCACCGAAACGATGGTGTTCGGGACGAGGCAGAGCGACGGTGAGCTGGGCTCCCCTCCTGCACTACCCGTCCTCGGCGAGAAACGCTCGGTAGTGGTCGTGTTGGCGCTCGGAAGCACGCTGCTGCTGCTGCTGGGCCGAACCCTGGGGGAGTCCTGGTGAAGGGTGGGAATGCTACTGTGCAGTGCGAAGGCAGCGGGGTTCATCGGGTTGGGATACGCAAGGGAGGCAATCTGCAGCAGATGCTCCATGAAGGTCTCCTCCATCAAATTAGGACGCCGATCGGCATCGAGCAAGTTCGCCTTTCTACGACTCATTTGCTATGGTGGTCTCCAAGCGGTCAAGAGACGACACGATAGAATAGACAAATATATAGCCTACGGGGTATAGATGTAGTTGTTTCCTATTCTTTTTCTAGACAGCACCAGAGGAACCAGTTAAACAACAGAAATACAAGAAGAATTGAGTAGCATGTAACACCGCTGGTAACCGAGATGTTGAATAAAATTCTCTCGTAAAAATCTAGTGAGGTTTCTTAAAAAGCGCATTGATTCATATTGGAGAACGATTCTATAGAGTGTCATAAATTTATTATGACAACCTATACATTATTAATTCAACTAGAGCAGTAGTAGTGTTTATTCTTAAAGTGTTACAATAAAAGGGGTATTATGACAACATTGAGCATGATTTACTACTTTTCTATTCGGGAAGTCGGTGCAGAAGCTGGCTCCAGCAGGAACTTCTTCCCTTAGGTTCAAAAGTGAAGACAGACGCTGCACCAGCTTAAATCAACAAAATCAAATATATATTTTGGAGTGAAGCACTGAAGACGCGCGGATCGTATCCTCGGTAATTATTCAATTATGCGTTAAGCTTCTTAGCAAAGAGAAGCACGAGATACGGTTTAACATACATTTTCTGAAAATCAAAACGGTTCAGACGACTGGGCCCGTCTTGCCGAACACGAATGAATAGCAGAAAGTAGTGGAGATACTCCGTAGGCATGCTGTGACAAACGCATTTAGTGCAGGCGGGTCTTAAAGCCACTTCTTGTACAAGAAGAGCGAGAGCGAGAGTTAACGGCAGTGGAAATCGAAAGCTGCCCATTCGGAGTAGTGATCACAACGATCAGGTTAAGGACAGACAATACGAGAAAAAATGGATTTGGGAATCTCCAGAGGACCTCCCTCCTGCAAATTTTGTGCTACCTGCACACTTGCAGAAGTCGGAGAAAGTGCTATCGACCTAATCGCCATAAAGCAGATCCACCACGAGAAGCTGCACGTTTTATCTCCAGCAGCATAGACTGAGGGGAGTTACAAAGAAAGAATAAGAACCATCGAATCAAACTGTCTTAGCAAATACGAGCAAAAGAAGAATGAGGAAAAATAAAAAGAATTGGACGCCGAGAAGCACATGCAGCAGCATCGAAAAAACATATCCAATGGAAGGTTCTAGCTTACTTGGTTATCCATACAATAAATTCGTAAAGCAACACAACTTTAGGAAAAATGCTTCTAAAGATAAAAAAACTCTATCTCTGTTTTCCCAGCTGGTAGGTTAGTATATTCAGTCTCTTTCGTCATTCAGTGGAAAAGTAATGATGATAAAATGACTTACAAAAAGTGCATTTTCTAACCTACTAAAAAAGAGTGAGAAATTCTAAGCAATTGATAACAGCAGGTCCATAGGAAAATAAATTGAATGAATTTACACAACCCAGAAGAACTTGTACAGCTTGGTTCAAAACGTTATTTATGCCGAATAGAATTCGAGCAAAAAAACTATTTTGAAGACGACAACATATCGAACGATACGTCAAATACCTTGTCGTGAAAAAGAAAACAAATAGGTTTCAATACAGTTCTGCGGTACTCTCTTTTTCATTATGAACGGCGGGACTGCTGCAGCAGCAGGCGAAGGCGGTGCGCATCGCCTGGCTTGCGAAAGCCAAAAGTCACCTGCTGAGGCCGCACACTTCGAGCAAACCGAATGGTAAGTGCGCTGTATCGATCACACATCGTGCTTGTAACACCCTGGTTCACTTCGTTGAGCTCCACGGCTGTCACAAAGACGTCTTCGATGTGCTCCAGACGCATCACCAGCGCCTGATGGGTACTTGCCAGTGCCCACCGAATCGACCCCGCCCTTGTGGTACGCCCGTGTTTCGTCGTCGTCACCACATGCACCCGCAGCACTCCCATCATGGTAGACCGCACTGTCCCGATGAGGTGCCACTGCGGCTGAAACCCATAATGGCGAGAATTTTCCTCCCCTTGCTCGTCACTCGACGCCGGCACCAACGAATCCTCCCGCCTTCGCGGCTGGGTTGGGGTGCAGCCAGCGGCCGGCGCATCTCTGCGTTTTCTCGTACTTCTTGTGATGTTAGTGGTGAAGACCTCCTCCGGAATTGGAATGGCGCTGAGGCCCGTAAACATGCCGCGGCCTACTGGAGTGGGGGGGTAGTCCTGGCTCGCTGCCTCGTCCAGCAGGGAGACCGAGGCGGACCGGCTGTGCGAGGTCCACGAAGACTGCTCCCCTTCGAGGCGCCGGCGAGGGGCATACGGTGCGCGGTGGAGCAGGTGATTGCTTGCTTCCTCTTCTTCATCGCCCGGTCGTGGTCGTGGCGGCCGCGCTCCAGGGATCATCGCCTTCGACTGGTGCCAGCCCCAACACCCTGGCGCGTAGTGGCGCGGTCCTGCTGCGGCGCTCTCTCTAGTACGGGTGTATGCGACGTCCGTTCGGGGAGAGGGCTTGTCGAGGAGAGCGACAGTCGAGGGGTGCTTGTGTGGCGGCAGTGGCTCCTCCAGCTTCACGTGCCAGCTCACGCTTCGCGATCGGTTCGAAGCGGAGGAGTGTTGTGAGTGAGACGAATGCGAAAGGGAGGTGTTCCACGTTTCTTTTTCTACCGGTGCCGCCCTCCGGCGCTGGGTCTGCTCCGCGGGGCTCGAGACAGAGGGGTACACGGGGCGGTGCCGCGGAGGGGTGGAGTCGGGGCCAGCATTCTGAAAAAAAGGATCTTTTGGCACAGGCCGCATCTGCCGGGTCTCGTGGTCGGGGGTGAGACGAGACGCCGGGGCGATTCCGGTGTTCCGGCTCGGCGGGATGGAGCTGCCCTGCGACGCCACCCGCTGAAAGTGAAACGCCTCACTGACACCGCTGGTGTGGTGCGTGGAGGAGTCGGTGGCGGTGGTGGACGGGCGGTGAAAGAACTTCATGCCCTGCGACTCTTCCTCCGCTACTGGTGTGAGGGTTCCTCGGGGTGGAGGGGTGGAGGGCGGCTGCGCCTCGCACCACGGCCAGCGGGAGCTCCCGGAGTTGGGGTCGCGCTGCGGAGACAGTTGCGGCGTCTCCTGCGAGCTGCTCATCACATGGCTCGACCGGCGCCGCAGCAGCGGTGTCATTGGTGTGGGATAAAGAAGAAGAAATAAGCGAGACGAGAAAGAGTTGTCGCCGTCAAAAGAGAAATGTCCGGCGGGTTACCGAACCAATCACAGGCAGGCGAGAAACAGCAGTGCTCCCTGTCTCCGGAATTATGGCCGTGAGCTACAACGTTACTCAGCGGGGAAAAAAAAGTCACACTTTTCCTGAAGAATACTTTTTTTAATATGCATCAATAAAGAATTATTTTTTAGAAAAAATAGGGAAGAGGGAAATTTCAATAGCATGCTACACAACTGCAGTCGATGGATTTTATAGAGAGGAAGCCTCTCATCAACATTGCTGCTGAACTTCTTTTTAAGACGAAAAAAGACGCCGCGAAGGCCGAATCGAACGGCTGTGAGTGCAACCCACCTACGGGTTTGAAGCCCGCACCCAGCACCAGCTGAGCTCATCGCAGCACAGGAATGTTGCAATCTCGGGAATCGAACCACAGAACTCTATCCATTCACTCTCTCTCAAGACCGTTGAGCTAACTCAGCAACGCGTTCGGTCACACATTCATTTTAACTCGACTCACTGCAACTAGACACCAAAACGTGAGAAATGCGAAACGTATATGGTGCAGTCATTCAGGCAAGAGAAGCCGAGCACTGATCTAATCGCCCAGGAAGAAATTATAGTTCACGAACCGTGTTTCAGTTTTTACCACCTCATTTATTTGCTTTTAATCAAATAATTATGCTTAAAAAAATTAAAAAAATGTGATAGGATAATGAAGGGGAATAAATTGAATGCGTCTGTGGTCAAGTCTTGCAGTGAGTAATCATGTGATTACCCCACGTTTCACTATGCAAATAGTACTATTATATCTCTTGCTGTTGTTGTTGTTCTTTTGTTCCTTTATTAATTTGAGACTCCTTGTAGTCTTCAATTATTAGTAATAAAGAAGCATAAATGCTCAGAATAAAGCTCTACTGTAGGGGATATCAAGCCGTACGCAGCAGAATTAGAGTGAATGAAAATCAACGATGCGAGGATTCTTTAAAAGAAATTGCTGCGAGAGACTGAGTGCAGCGGTGCTCTTTATTCCCTCGACTGCAGCCGGTCCCCTTCACTTTCAGAGAGTATGAAGCCAAACGTCTCCTCGTCCACACAATGCGGCTCCGGCAGTCCAAACGGCTCAAAAAAGCGAAAAACGGCATAAATCCACTCTCCAAAGGCCAGGGAAGTGGTGTCGGCTCCCTCCACCGGGTCCAGGGTGTTCTGCAGCGCGAGGCTGGTCTCCGCCTCCTGCGTACAATTCTCTGGTTTCACGGAGTCGCTGCTGCTGGGATTCGGCGGCCCTGCGTACACCCAGACCATCCACCGGTTAGTGGAGTCGCCTTGAAGGACGTCGGGCGGTACCGGACAGGGAAGCTGCGTGACATGCGCCGCGATTTCCACCGCCAGACCGCACAGCGACGGGCAGACCAGAAATGTGGCGATGGAGGACATCGGGAGGATGCAACGCACCGGCAACGCGGCAGACCCGCTGTTAGGGCGCGGCACACTCCAGAGCCAGTGTGTAGGCGTGAAAGAGAGCTGATACAGCGTTGGCCTCCCCGCCACGAGGCTGGGAGGGGAGCGCTGGCGAGCTCTGCCGCTCGCCTTGGCCCCGTCGGCCGCAGGTGGCGCGAAGAGCTGCGTCGGCTGCGCGGTCTCTGGCACTCTGCATCTCCATTGGCCAAGGCGCATGAAGGAGAACTGCATCGGCGGTGGAACGGGGACGGACGTTTGGACCGCCGCCCTCGAGATCCCACGTTTCTTGGCCACCGCGGTAGTCTCCTCCGCTGCCGCAGGCACCGAAGTTGGCGGAAATAACTGGGGAAGGGCAGTGATGGGCCCCAGCACCCCGTGAGCTTTCGGTTCATACTCCTCCTCCAGATTTCGAGCCGGCCGCTCGTCGCAACGGCTGTGGCTCGCTGGTGGTGAGAGGTGGGTGGCCGGGCGAGATGCGGGTGAAGGCGTCACATCCTCCAAGAAGGGATCCTTCGGTAGCGTTGGCGCCGCCTGAGAGAGAGCGAGCGTAGAACGCGGAGCACGAGAGGGGGAGGCACTAGTCTCCCGCTCTGGTGAACACGTTGCCTCGGCTACAAAAGGTGCACCGTCATCCTCCACCTCGTCGACTTCATCTTCCGTGACACCATCGCTGCCTGGTGCGCTGCTAGGCTTCCCTTTGGCCAGCTGCATGGCCGAGCGCAGTAAGTAGTGAGCGTAGCGGTCTATCTCTGGTTCAGTCGGCATCATGGGCAATGCCGTCGGTTCGTACAGGTCCGCACCCAAGGCCTCCGGGATCGGCGAGATCCTCGGCCCAGCTCCTTCTCCACGCGTTGGAGTGGCCTCGCTGTCCAAATCGGCAAACAGTCGGCGCTCCTCGACCGCGGCCTCAGGGGTTTCCACACGCCACATCACGAGTTCCGGGCGGCTCATCGCGTCGCGGTCCAGCTCCCCTTCCACATCCCGCATGCCACCAAAGATCACCACGTCACCGTGATGGAGCTCATGGGCGTGTGCTGCGCCAGGCAGCACGCGTTGCTTGTTGACAAATGTCCCGTTGGTACTGCCCAGGTCTGTCACCCAGAAGCTACGGTCCTCCCGCTGTTCGAGTAGTGCGTGTCGTGAAGAGGCGAAAAGCAGCCACGGGTCAAGAACGACATCGCAGTCGATGTCGCGGCCGATTGTTAGTCCGGTGGGAGACCCTGATGTGCTCTGCGGCAGAACAAGGGATAGCCGTCGCTGGCACTGCGGTGGACCGCGTAGAAGCACTAGATGCAGTTGAGGCTCCGGTAGAAAGGCTCCGTGCTTCACCGCGTCCGCTGCAGCTGTTGCATTCGATGTGACTCCTACCGCAGGTGTAGCTGTCTCCATCAAAAGAACGAAGAAATCAGATTAGTGAAGCTGTGACGTGAAGAAGTGCAATACGAAGTACGACTAAACGGATCGCTTCTGAATGATTCGCGTTCAAAGTGATAATGATTCTATAATCTAAAAAGTAAATCAATAAAGGATGTTCTGATAGATCGAAATGAAATAGTAGTAGGAATCAAGGATAACAAAGACTCTATGAAGGGGCTTCTAAATGTGCTGAAAAGGGTGGCACCAACAACGAAAATAAAAAAATAAATGAAAGGAGGACATGAAAAGGTCACCAAAGCCAAGGAAAGGCCGATACCTCATGTGGGATGTTCATTCAATGCGAATTGAGAAGAAGCATTTCCTCCACTTTCTAGAATCAATGATAAACAGTATACATAACGTTGTTGCATGAATCATGGAAAGGGAGTTAGGGAAGTTAGAGATAGAGTGGGAGCGAGAGAAGAAGTTAAAGTGAACCCTCCACCTTCTCCATTATTTTCCTCATTCCTCTGGTTGCACGCAACAATACGGGTAAGTTACTACAGCTATGATGCCCTCCGGTGCGCCGGGCAGCTGGTACCTACACTGTGTTTGCCGCAGCCCTCTATCAACGGTTCAACCTCTTCCGTTCAGCTATGCGATTACATGTTCATCGACGTCGCTCCACCCGTGTGAGATGGAATGCTGCGGCTAAACTTCTGCGAGCGGCCGTAGCGGGAGGTCGGCGGCGGCTTGCCCGACTTGATTTCTTTGCCGTAGTCCTCGTAGGTGGTGGTGTACAGCGGGTGATTGTGCGGCTTCCCAATTATGCGGTTGTAGTGTGCGACAGAGCTGCAGCCCTGCATGCGATCGAGTTCGTCCTCGAAGTTGAGACGAGGACGATCCAGAGAGAAGGACCGAATACACAGCAGCTCAAAGTACTGGTCGTTCGGCTCCAAGGTACTGACACCCAAGTAGTAAAGCATCAGCTCCTCCACAGAAATAGCGGAAACGTGTCCTGGAAAGTCCAGCGCGTAGATGTATTTATCACGGATCACGTCTGCGGGCTGAGTATCAGTGGCCACGCAGGGGTGGCGCATTACGTCGTACTTACTGTCGATAAGCGCCAGTGGCACTTCGTGGAGCAGTCCCTCTGGGTGCTCCGGGCCAATCAGCTCCGGCTTCTCCACTTCGAGGTGCTTCAACAGGAGATTCAGCACGTGACGACGAAGGGGGCTGAAAAGGCTTAGTACGTCGAGGATGAACGCCGTGATCACGGTCGGGCCCGGGCTGGAGCTGTTCGAGCTCACGGCCTCGGTGCTAGGGTCGCAGATTTGATAGCGCCTCTCCATCTCGCGGAAGGCGGGGTCCTCTACAAAGACGCCAAGCATTCTCAAGCTCTCACGCAGGTCATAGACGTCACAGGTCTGCATGGCACGAAGAGTGGCCGAGATGCGCCACAACTGCTTTTTGCCCAAACGCACAACTCCCTTTGAGACAATGTCCTTTGTGAAGGCGGGGGCTACTGAGGGCGGCATTACACAGTGAAAAGCGATAGATACTAGGTTCAAACGATGAGATGAATGCTCAAACGCAACAGATAAATTTTGAAAAAGAAATAGTGATGCCCAGCGCACGCAACACTTGTTGAAACCCTCCAAAACACAGACCTTAACCGTACTAGTTCGATTATTATTATTTTCTTTTCACTGCCAAAAGCAATGCAAAGACCTAAACAAGAAAACGTAGAATAAAATGAAGTCATTATAAACCCCTTTTGAGTGACAGGAAGTGAAGATTTGCAGCATGAAAAAACTTTTATTGTTGGTGTTGGAATTTTTGTTCTGAACATTGTTACTTCTTAATTGTTACGGCTTCGTCGTGGAGATAACAAATGGGACGAAATCGGACCGCGTAGACATCTAATATGCAATTAAACGAACTAATTGCCCATTCCGGCGCAGATCCGTGATCATCATAATGAGAGAGAGAACTCTTTCACACCACAATAAAACACCACAGTACGGAAACCACTAGACGCAGGTTCGTCTGCACCCACGCTCCCGGCTGAAGGCCTGGGACTACCTGGGCATAGCACACGCCCACCACAGCCGCCGACAGCCCGGCAACCAATGCAAAAGGGAACACCATCGCGGCTGTGCTCGCGGCGTCTCGGGCCAGCAGCGCCATCGACCAGCAGGCCATAAAGTAAAAGAAGAGCTCAAACATAGCAAAGTACAAGGCCACGGAGTCCCCCATGGAGTCCATACTGCCGTACCACGAGGACCAGTAGGAGAGAACGAAACGGGTGGCGTACCACGGGACCGCCATTGCCATGCAGGCCGCGGAGTCAGGCTGCCCGATGCGAGAAGTCGCCGCCAGCGCGAAATTACGGAAGACACGCGCGATGGCCGCGGAGTCCTCCATCTCCTTCTTCTTTTCCTTCACCACTTCCGCGTTGGTGGCCAGCGTGACGACCTTCTCGGTGGCGGCGGTGATGCCGAACGCCTTGGTCACCCGCGGGCTGCGCAGCACCCACGAGAAGAACTGCACTGCCACAAGGGGGTCGACGACGGCGTGGGCCAGCCACCGCATCACCGAGTCCACAAGGCCCTCGTTGCCGGACAGCAGGGCGTCGGACACGACGGAGAGCAGCAGTTGGAGCACCAGAGAAACGGTGACGACCTTCCACAAGGAGAGGAGGTTCACTTCCGCTAGCCACAGCAGTGTGGCGGGAGGAAGGACCGTCAGTGTAAAGAAGTTCCCATTGCGCACCAGTGGCGCGAGCCACGAGATGGACGACAGCATAATGGGAATCGTCTAAGAAAAAAGATGCGTTGCACCAGAATTAAATAATTGATGATAACGCAGATGGGTAGAGGCGAGGCGTCCAATGGTAAAACAGATTCAGCCAGCGGAGCGGGTTTCAGAGTAAGAAAAACAAAATAAAAAATAAAAAAAAAAAGAAATCATAAATGATCATATCTAAACACTGTTGTTGTTGTATTTTGGTAAACAGCATATTATAGTATCCATGATATGTGCACAACTTTGTTCTCTCAAAACTGAGAAGCAAATAGGAATCAGAAAAACACATTTTAAACCGAAGGACAGAATGAAATCCTCTGTTCTGAAATGGAAAAAACATCATCTCTCTTTGCTTATTTTGACGTTTGGGAAACGGCCATTATTATCATGGCATCCACCTATTTCTATTGGTGTGATAGAAAGGCTCTTCCCTCTAAAATAATTAAAAAAAAATAAAAATTAAATGCGTCCGAATGATGGATATTGAAGAGAAATACATTTGGATACCTGCCACCCTTCAAGATTAGTATTAGTATTGGCCTTTGGCAATCCGTTTTTTATTGCTATTAGTATTTTTATTCCTCCTTGTCTCCTCCTTGTGCTAAAATCTCTCCTGCACAGAAGAGATAAGCACCATTGTTTTCCTTTGATTCGCTGGTGAATTTCTATTATGAGGCACCAGTATCCCAGCGCACACTGCAGCAGCAACTCGAAAGATGATGCGCTTGACAGATTCCACGAAAAAAAAATGTGGTAAACACCAATCCAATATTTTAAAAAACAAAACATCCAACTTTCAAAGAAAAATTACCCTGTAGCGTCGTTGTAGAATTACGCTGGAGTTGGTTTGTATTTACTTTACTTTTTTCATGATACAGTGCTTACGCCTTGTGGCTGCGTAGCGCCTCCATCGTGACCTGGCTCATGTAGTCCTCACACGACTTTGCAAAGTCGCGGTGCGGCCTCGCCGAGTCCCCCGTAAGGAACTCTAGCGGAATAGTGCGCTGCACGGGGCCGCCCATGTGAAGCGGTACCGGCGCCGCGGGACCCGGGCTAGGTGTGGCGGTGGCCGTGACCGTCACGGCCGGCATCGTCGGCCAGGTGTTCGTGGGGGAGGAGGCGGCGAGGGTGTGGCTCAGCAGGCGGAGCGCGTTGCTGCCTTGCCCAGAGATGTGTGAAACAGGCGAGGGATCCTGGTGAGACTCCACCGGCATAGGCGGAGACGACTGCGACTGCGGGAAGAACTCCGCAACCCGGCGAGAGCCCGGCGTGGCGCGCTGCGGCACTGCTGCCGTTGCTGCGGTCGTCGCAGCGGAGTTCCCGTTCCCGTTGGCGTTGAGCGCGAAGAAATCCGTGAGCTTCTTCCGGTTGCCGCTGTCCGCTGGCGTTGGGGCGGGGGCGTGGCGCTTGACCTCCAGGTGCTCCTCGATGATGTGGTCGCAGATGTTGCGAGACGTGGGCTGCTGTGGCGAGTTGAGCGGCAGCAGAAAATGCAGCCGCTGCACCGCACCGCGATCGGAGCGCAGGCGTCCGCCTAGCCGTGACCCGCCCACGAATGGCTCGTCGTAGATGACCTCCGCGTCGCGGGCGTAGAAGAAGCGGATAATCGTTCCCGTGGCACCGAACGGCACGTTGCCGGTCACACAGCAGTTCACGACTCTCGAGCCGAGGCGATAAATGATGGAGCGCCGGTTCGGAATCTTGAGCGGGAAGGAGATCATCTGGCCGCCCTCGCTGCGCGACGCCGGAAAGAAGAGGTGCTCGGCGGAGACGCCACGCAGCAGAATGCCGCCGAGCGCGGAGGCGGAGGGTTTGCCGCTGTCGTTGGCTCGCTGGGCGGCAAGCAACTTCTTCTTTTCCTCGTGCTGCGTCAGCTGATCCTCAAAATCGTGTAGCTCCTGCAGGGAGATCGTATCTTCCCACGACGACATCACCGGGGCGTCGAGCAGACCTGACCTTTTGACGAATTCTTCAATCTCCGTGATGACCTCCTCCACGTCCCGGTTCGCCCACTCATCGCGCAGGAACTCCATCGGATCGAAGCTCCGGAAGTCCCCGTTGGT
Source organism: Vickermania spadyakhi (assembly GCA_030849815.1). Classification (NCBI taxonomy): domain Eukaryota; phylum Euglenozoa; class Kinetoplastea; order Trypanosomatida; family Trypanosomatidae; genus Vickermania; species Vickermania spadyakhi. The sequence goes on from JASAOA010001781.1 coordinate 36,788, forward strand.
CGACTCAATGAAGCGCACCACGGGCGGGAAGGCGGCCACGTAGTCACACAGTAGCTTCATAGCCCGGGAGGAGAGCAGCCAAATACCGTCGCGGCGCCGGCAGTCCGTTCCGTTGCTGCGGGACTTCGGCGAGAGGTAGTGGCCCTCCGGCGGGGCCTCCTTCGCAATGCGGGAGTACTCCGTCACTCTCTCCGCGTTGGCCAGCTTATGCACCAGCTTGGCGTACCCCACACGCGACAAGGACTGGAGGTCAAACTTGATGGGCAGGCCCAGCTCTCTGGAACCGTACTGCGGCGTCGTCGTGCAGGAGCCGCAGAGGATCGTAACGGTGTTGGGCTTCAGCCCCAGTGCCACCGAGACATCGTAGGAAGACTTCCAATTCCCAGCAGCGTTGTAGTCGAGGATGTTCTGTGGGACAGGAATCTGCTCGGGCAAACGCACCCGAATGTTGTAGCACTTCTGCTTCCCGTCCCCATCGCCGAACGATGGCGGGCTGGTGGCGCTCTTCTTATCCGAGACACAAATCACACGCGCGGCCCCACCAAAAAAGTCGGTCTGGCGGCGGTCGGACTTGCTCGGCTTGTCCCGCACGAAGACACAGCACTCCTCTGGGCCATACCCTTCGGAAGAAATTCTCGGTCGCTCCTTGAAGCGGGGGTCCTCAATCAGCTGCACCTTCCGCAAGGGGACCAGCAGCTGGATGGGGTACTCCACTGCACTCTGGCTGTACTGGCGGCGCAGCACACCATTCTTATCCTCCTCCATGCCCGTGAACAGACACAAGTAGGCCAGCATTGGCACGGTCTCCACCTTGATGCCCTGCCGCTGCAGCAGCAGTGCGGCATGTTTCTGGGTGTTGGTGACAAAGGGGGACATCGGGACCGTCATCTTAGAGAGCTGACGGGAGTTGTAGTTGAGGTACACCTTGGTCGTCTCGTTCTCCAGCATCTCGAGTCGAGCACGCCGCCAATAGGGGTAGCCGACCAGCACTTCCTGTCCCAGTAGATTCTGAAGCTTCTCCATCGTGTTCATCTCCTCATTGCAATCAATGTTGAGCAGCAGACTCTCCCGGCGCGACGGCATATCAAAGACCTTTACAGCCTCCCTGCCGAAGGTCACAGTGAGCGCGTGCGGAGAGAGGAGGCTACCGAAGCCCTCCATCACCCGGTTACGGTCGAAGCCCTGGCACAGTTCGGGCAAGAAGGGACGCTTGGGAGGCATGGTGAAGGGCTGACTTCGCACATGGATATCGCGCAGTGGAGGGAACATGTTGTCCAGAAGATCATTGCGAGCGTTTGGGTCGTAGAAGATTTCGAGAGGGGGGCCGAGCTTGTTGTGTCGCCTGTCCTCCTCAGAGAGCAAGTGTTGCACAGAGTGGTACGCTTCTAGCAGCTGGTCTTCTTCGATAAAGGGAATGAGCACAATTCCCTCCCACGCCGCACGGGTGCCCTCGCGATCGATCTCAATGTGATCTGGAAAGACGCCGGCCAGGGGGGAGTTCTTGCTCTTGAGCAGCGGCCAGTACGCGGAGGGCAGGCACCGGTACGACATTGGCGGCAGTACGGCGAGCAGCTGCTGGTGAGGCAGAAAGGGTTTGCTGCTATCGAATTGGACACTCTTCCCCAGACTCATAAGGCCAATGAGATCACTCGCCATCGGTGCATAGTAGTGAGGAAAAAACCACTTCCACGAAGGGGGTCCCTGGTAGTAGTAGTCCATGACCCACGTGAGCCCTTCAATGTAGTGCTTGCGAAGCTCTCGCATCTCTTCACACGTCGGCCGATACCCATCCATGTGGTGCTTCGACCGGTAGAAGTGCTCCTTGTATTCGGTGATATTCTCGAAGGTCTTATCCAAGCTGGACTTCACCTCGTGCGACTGGTCGTTGCGAGCGCGGCGCTTCTGGAACTGCTCCTCTTCCTGCTGGCGTTTGCGGATGACGTCCATCTCGGTCTTACCGAGAGCGTTGAGCCACTGCTCCACGTGATTCCACTGAATTTTGCCGTGATGTGTGAGATAGCCATTCTTGCTGCGGACTTCGCGGACGTACACCTCCAGCATCTGGATGATGCTGTCGTCATTGATGCCGACTGTGGGAATAGAGGGGAGGAAGTCATTGCCGATAAAGAAGCACGTGAAGACGAAGTCGTCAAAAAAACGCTCGAGATTGTGGTTCGGAGCGACCTGCGAGGCGAGACAGATCTCTCGAATCTCGAGCTCCAGATAATCCCGCAGCAGACCGATATCCAGCAGAACAAAGGTGTGGTTGGTCATGAGACGCGTGTCCTCCTTCCACATCTCGGACCGGTTTCCCCCACGCCCGTTCTGGTTGTTCTTGTTGTTACCCTGGTTGGTCCCAAAGGTCACTTCCTCACGAAGTAGCACAAAGCGGGGCTCATGCGTCGTGAGAGCGAGCATCACAAGATCGGCATCCAGGCCGTACATGCAGTGGGTCTCGTGAGGGGAGTAGCCAGGCTCCATCTTTCGCCGGCGGACGAAATCAACGATCTTGTGCTCGCCCTCACCGGGGCAGTCGTGACCGGAGTAAATGATCTTGCACTTCTGCCAGGCCGGGTCGGTCGAGACCTTCATCGCCAGGAAATACTGGATCTTCTCACTCACCAGCACCATAAACGGAGTGCCGGGAGTGATGCAGTTGCTGTCAAACACAGCCGTCTCTTCAGGGACCTCTTCGCCGCGCTCCACAGCATCCTCCCTCGCCACCATCATCTCGTACCCGGCACGGTATCGGCGCTGACGCTGCTGGTTCATCTTTGCCCGCGGGGCGACACCGTCGACGGCCACCATAAAGTGTTTGCGGGGCTGCACCGCGTTGAAGAGCCGCTCCAAGTACAGAAAAATCCCGTGTATCATCTCCTTCTCCGTTGGCGCACGCTTGAGCACATCCACGTCGTTGGGATGCGTGCAGTTGTGGATGATGCCATTCACATCCAGGTACAAGTTATCCATGGGAGGTGCATAGTTGCCCAGGTTGCGGGTTATGTTGGGGTACCGCTCCGCACACCATCGGAAAAATTTCGGAACACCCATTTTACACAATCAATGAGAAGGCGTCGTATTTTGTGGAAGGGACGTTAGTGGCTCTGTCGAATCAAGAGATTACGTCAGAAGTGAGAATGAATTTTTTTGTTGTTTTGTGTTATGTTGGATTACTCTTCTGACGGTCAAGAAGCGAAAGATCTGATCTACTCTTCTTCCTGATGGTTTCGGCTCGTGTACTTCTTCCACAGGAGAGAGACGATGCAAACAAGAATGTGCGAACTCAAGCCAAGCAGTTCCGTTGGACAGGCACTCTTCCGTACTTTTCTTTTGTTGGATGAATACCAAAGGTATCCAAGTTCTTTACGCAGTGGAAGAAAGAACAAAAAAATATATATTAATAAATTGGTGAAGGGAAGATACAGCTGACGCTCTAAAGCGAAAAAAGCGTCGTGATCACAAGACAAATAAACCAACCTAGGAAAAGGGGTAGAAGAAACCAGAACAAAATGATGACACTGTGTACGACAGAACCATACACTACAGTGACAAGAAAAAAAAAAAAACAGAGAGGAATCAAAAAGGTGAAAACGAAAAAGGCAAAAACAAATTGTTCTTGGATTGTCGCTGTGGAGCTCTTTTTTTCTCTTTTTCTTTCAATTTCTTCAGTTTTCTATATTGAATATTGCTTTCTGTATTATTTTTTATTATTATATTTGATTTAATTATGTTTTTCTGGATTTTTTTTATTATTTCTCTGGATACAAAATACTACTAAACTGTTGCGAATTCAGAAACTAAACTTCGCAACAAGAAGACACCGCCAGTGAGAAGGCCTTCGTCTTCTTAATTCCTAATGAAAAAAATGATATATCAAGCACAAAAAAAGAAAAAAGAGAAAAAAACGTCGGACAAACTTCCACTGGTTCTTTTTCACTGTGAATTCAGTGAAATGCTTTAGCTGCGCGTAATTCCACACAAAAAAAAAAATAATAAGGAAAGTTTGGCAGATAAGGAATACTCAGCGAGGATATCGACGAAGTGAATTTCAATAATAACGAGTAAAGTGAGCGCGAAAAGGGGCTTTTTACTTTAACAAATGAGTCCCGGATAAAGGGAAACTATTCGATCGAAAGAACAGAGAAATGAGAGAGAGGGGGTAAAAATAAAAAGAATTTTTATAAATAAAAATAAGAGAGAGAAAAAAAAGGAAAAATATATATATGAAGGCGCGAATTCGAGCAAGTATTCGAGAGACTCAAAAAGCGTATCGTTAACCAATTACTTATTATTATTATTACTATTTTTTTTTGTTTGTCTTCTCCTGAATTTCTGATAAATGAAACAAAACTTCCTCTTCTTTCCATCGTCGAGCTGGCGACAGGAAATCTACACACCGCACGACTTGCACTCCAGTCAGAACTTCAATGTGTCATTGATTCAATTTTTTTGATTTATCATTCTATTATCTCGTACATCAGTAAATGCCGTACCTTTCATCGTTGAAGTCTTCTTCCATCTAAGAGCGAAGAGAGCTTACTCCCTCTCGACGATTTCTTCTTTGGTTTTGTACATACGTCCTCTTTCTACATCACTTTCATTTCCACTCATAGATAATCATAAAAACAGAAAACTAAGGGGGAAGAGAGACGACCTCTGTCCATTTCCTTTCTACGTTCGCATTCAATATTTCATCCGCTGAGCGGCTCCCTCGCTCTCAGAGAAAGAGAAAGAGACTCTGTAGAGACGAGATCTGTAAAGTAGAGGGTCACGACCCACCTCACAAACCCCTTATTCAAAGAGGGAAGCGCAGGTGGTGCGGATATTGGGCAGTCCCGTTTGCCAATGTCGTCTTTTTTCATAGCGAAAGTGGGTGAGGGTGTGACATCCCTAGTACCCTTCTTCAGACGTCAACTGGCTGTATTAAATGGGATCTCTTTCTGAATTCTTTCTCTTTTTCTCTTCAAGAAAAGAAATATCCAAAAAAAAATTATTTTTTTGTCTTTCCTTGGCCTTCTTCATTCCGTTACCAAGTGATTAGACGTCGTACAGGTCCACGTTCTCCGCAGGGCCGTCGTAGCCCGCTGCCCCCTCAAACTGCGCCGCGTTGTCATACGAGGATTGTCCCTCCTGGCCCTGGTTGTGGTCCGCGTAGTACTGCTCCTGCACCATCTGCTGCTGCTGAGGAGCCACGGGAGGGAGCGCACTGTTGGTTTGCTTGGAACTCTGCTTCGACACACACGGGAAGCGGGGGTCGCGGGCATTGCGCTTGCCAATGATAGTGCTGTTGGGAATGTAGGTGTCCAGCTTTGTGTACTCCTTGCGCACCAGTTTGTTCCTTCCGTTGACCACGTCGGTCTGACGGGCGAGATCCTGGGTGTAGTCTCCCACCTGGTACACCTCAGCGCAGTGGCAGTGACGGCTGTCGACAGGGCCCTCGCGCAGGTAGGAGCGCGGACGGTAGTCACAGGGCTTCTGCTCAAAGTTACTCTGTACCTTGCGCACGCCTTTGGGGAGGTCGGACGGCTTCAGCAGGAAGCTGGCGTGGCTAATAGGGGTGAAGTCGTACCCGCACTGCGAATGTACAGGGGGCGGACAGTTCTTGAAGAGCTGCTGCGGAGCGAAGGTGCGGGGGCGGGGGTTGTCCGGGAAGATGGTGTGCCCGCGATCGTCCGTGACGAACTTCAGACGGGGTTTGAGGCGGTTGAGACTCTTCGCAGCCTCGGCGCCGGTCATCTGGTGGTAGACGCCGTTCGGGTCGTACGTCCGTACGTTGGAGAAGGAGCCGGGGACATTAGGGAGGCGGCGCTCAAACATTTCCAGCTGCCCGTCAGAGAAGTGCAGGCGAGCGCGTAGCAGACCCCAGGGTCGTTTGTTGGCTTCCTGAAGCTTCAGCAGGGCATCCTTGTACGAGGCGCCGGCGGGGAGGCTATAGCTTGTCCACTTCGCCAAAGGGTGCGCCTCCGCCCCGTTGATGTACACCTGGTCGGGATCATAGCCCTTCTTGCGCATTTCTGCCTTGGGTGGAACCGAGAGCACCGAGTAACTGGTGGGCATCGCACCACTGACAGGCTCACGGTAGGAAGCGTCCATTATTAAGGTCTAGTAAACAAAATTATCCTGAAAAAGTGATAAGTTTTTGCTCTCGATCGAGATGTTCACACACGAATTAAAGCAGCGAAAATATTTTCTCTTTGTGTTAACTCGAAGCGAACACACTACAGGTAAAGCACAACCTAGAAATCAGCAAACAATAATAAACAAAAAAGAAATGAAATGTAGACATTAACAATAGATTTCCATCATCAATACAAACCGAAATGCACCGCACCAGTCTCCAGACAAACACGACATTCTTTTTCTTTATTTCTTGAGTGTATTCTCTAGCATTTTCTTCTAGCAGTATTCCTCGCGTCTGCGTGCTCTCCAGCAAGCAAACGGGAGGGTAACGGGCCTTCTCACATTTTGAAAGTCCCTCTCCACGCTCTCTTTCGGAAGAGGGAGTTTCGTTTCGCCAAGATTGGTATCTGAATTTTAAAACATGTTGTCTAGATCAAAAACAGAAGTGGGTGTTTGCTTTGGTTTAGAGATCACAGGAGCTCTACTCACATTCACGTTCATGCCGAGATCCCGCATAAAGTCTAGCTCCTCCGGGTCCGGTGCGGGTGGTACGACCCGCAGCGGACCCGGAGGCTGCAAAAGATCGAATGCAAAGTGGATTGGCGGCGGTTCCTCCCTTATCTCCTCCGCCAGTGCGGCGTCTGATGCGCTCCGCTGCGCCCGCTTGCCTCCCCCTCTGCCTCTGCCTCGTCCTCCCGCAGTAGTACACGCACGAAAGCGGGGGGCGGAGGTGACAACGCGGCTCTGCGCACCCCTCCCTCTCGGCCCCTGCTGGACTCGCGCCGCTGCACTGTCGAAAAGGTTCGGCCGCGGCCCCGCATTTCCGTCGCCGCTCTGCGCAAAGAGGTGTTCCGGGTCAGGAGTCTGGGACTCCACCCAGGGCTGCAGTCCACGCAATGGCAGGTCGAGCGGGTCGCTGTCCTCCTCACACGGCGGGCGACCCCCCACCGCCGTGCATCCCTCCGCCTCCGTCCCGGCATTCCACTCCGAGAGAAGCGGCCCCCGGTGGCCACGGACGCCACCACGCGACATCGGCGCAGATGTCGTGACGGGAAGCGGGGCGAGGATCTCCTGCTTGCGGAACTTTTTCGTTGCAGGAACGACACTGCCCGAGGTGAAGTGAGACGCGAAGCAGGGGTATGCCGCCAACGCTGTGGCGGAGGGTGGTAGCGCACGCATCACCTCCAGCGACGGCGAGGCCGTAAATCGACGGGGGCGAGTGCTGGTCAGCACCCAGCCCTCCTCCTGAACCTGCCGGCACGGGTGCGAACCACCGGCGTCGGCCCCTCTCTCTTGTGAGGGCGGACCAAACAGCGGTGCACATGTGGAATAGCGTGGAGCTTGCGACCCGTCCTCCTTTCCCTGCGACGGCACTTCTTTCTCTGCATTGTTGTCCGAATGCGCCTCGCCACGGGAGCGAGACATCACGGTGAGCAAGGGCACCCCGCAGACAAGGCTTTGTACCACCTCGCCGTACTCCGCCACACCGCCGATCCCTTGGCTCACCGACACCACAAAGGGGCCAGGCCGATCTGTGAACGGCGATGGGAGGAGGTGCCTCTCCACTCGCATCACGACCTGCGACACGGTCGATTCATCCCGGTTATACAGCAGCAGACACGAGCGCGGCGTCGCCTCGCCGCTGTAGCGGTCCACGAGTGTGGCCGCACTCTCCTCTGGCAGTGGCAACGCAGAGGAGCCGTTTAGAGGCGAAAGGAGCTGCTCTACCAGCGCGTCGTACACCAGCTCGCCACCGGCAGCGGGAACGTAGGCCTGGAGCTCTTCCCACAGACGTCGCTGCAGCACAATGAACTTGAACGCACTGAACAGAGTGGCCCTGCACGTCTGTGTCCTGGAGAGACGATCCAGCAGCAACGGCAGCGGTTGGACGGAGACGGACGGCGGTGGGAGGTTCGTGTGGGTTGGCTCTGGTTCCAAGCGCTGCAAGAGGGAAGCCCACAGCCCATCGACCTCCGAGGGAGGGAAACGACGAGGCGGTGGTGGCTGTGGCATGGCGCCGGCTGCAGCTGATGGCGCTCGCCGTTCCTCCAGCAGTCGAGAGAAGTAGGCCGAGCCGACCGCCACCACCGGCGGCAGCGTCCCGCTGGAACGAACGGCATCACCGTCGGCGCCAAATCCTCTACAAAGCAATCGCAACGCCACCGCACTGAGAGGAAAGCCGTCGGTGATGTAAAAGTGAGCGTAGTCCATCACCGTGTAATCGAAGCGCACGCCAGGGGAACCGTTCCTTTGGCGTCGAGAGGGGTGCAGCAGTCGAATGCCGCACTTCTGGAGCTGGTGCGCCAATTTCACCTTCATGTCCGACGGAATATCTTCCACTGCCGCCACCAGCTCCACCCACACCAGTAGAAGCGCAGTGCCGTTGTGGCCTACGTGGACCTGAAAGGCGGTAAAGCCGTCTTGTGCCATTTGTCCTTTTGGTGTGGGCAAGGCGTACGGCATCGCCTTAGGGAGCTTCAGTCGCTCCACCACAGCCGAGACACCACCTCCATCTGCGCTGACGGCACGTTCGGCATTTGCTGGCGTAGGCGGCACATCCTCACTCCCTTCCATCTGATGTGGCCGCAGCCAAGGGGGCAAATGATAGTGTGCCAGACCTGGCAGGACCGATGCCGACGAGACGGAGACGTAGGAGTGCGCACCGCCGCCAGGTGTACTAGTGGGCAATGAACCCTCGTCCGCCTGTGGTTCCACCGCTCCGTCGGTCCACCGAACACGCACTGGTGTGACGGTGGTGCCGTACGTCGAGGTGTCGATGAGCGAGATGGGGGACACCACCGACTCCAGCAGTAGAGCCGATTCGTCCCCTCCTTCTTCCGAACAATTCTCTGCTGCTTCGCCATGATCCGGCGTCCAGTCCGGGATCTCTTGGAGCGGGCCGAGCCCCACACTCACGGTCACATGCATTCGACTAATGCTCTTGTCCTCCTGCAGCTGTAGCTCGCAGTCGCTGTGCTTTCCCACACGATAGGCCTTACCTCCAGTCAGCCAAAAGGCAGGCTGGCCCTGAAAGAACACAATCCACATTATCTCTGAGAGTTTGCCACAAGTCCAGTGGCAATCTGCTGAGACACAGAGAAGCAAGGAGAGAGCTCACTCTTATACGGAAGAATCTCCAGAGCAATCAAGAGCGATGGACCTATCTCACGCTAATATTACAGTGAAGGGAAACGAAAGCAACACCACTCTAAATGGGAGAAAGTCTTTCAAAATTAAGTCTTTTAAATTCTCTGCAGCGTGTGGATGTGTGAACCGGATCAGACCAATAAAAGCCAAATAAGGAGTACTATGTGTCTCACAGCAGAGTAGTAGGAGGGAGCGGCACTAGGTTGTGCTCGAACATTCACCGGTGTCATTCAGAAATCAATCTTTTTTTTCTTCTTTTCTTATAGCAAACTATGATTTCAACTAAAAGCACCAATATTATTATTATTATCTATATATAGATAATGAAATTGTTTTGGTTCTTTTCTTCTTTTACTCCGCTCCCCGTCTTCCATTTCATGCTTTAATGGTAAGTTACGTAGGCTACGGCACGCTGCTGTGGTACTCCTCATGGACTACACGCTACACACTGAACTCCTCAATCGTCTCCCATCCTTGAACCTTGCACAGCGAGCTTATCTGCTTCAGTATTCCCAGGGTTGTTGGAGTGTCCCTTGACGTGGTACACAATCAAGCCCTCGTCCTCGGCGCTGTTGCGAGCACTGAAGACACTGAAGACCTTTGGAGGGTCCGGTGTCTGGGCCCTTGGCTCCATGTGCTGGGCGTAGTACATCGTATTGTACGTGTTCCGAAGATGAATCAGACGCTTCCAGAGGTCCTGGTTTAATATCGGACTGTTGTCCGCTTGACGATATCCTCGCAGGGTCCAGTTCTTCGAGTAGGACAGTAGCCCGTCCAACACGTACTTGCTGTCCGTGTGAACATGCAGCTGGGGCAGCCTGGGGGCTGGCTGAGACGGCGTCACGCCCGCCGCTTCAAGCAGACGACGCCTTTTCTCTTTCTCCCACCAAGACAGCGCGCAGTCGCTAGAGGTACTGCGCGGCCAACAGCCAGACCCCTTCTCACAGAGCTCCTGGTCCCTAACCGCCTCCTGGTGCTGATGCTCCTTCAGCATTGTCTCCAGGGTGTGAATCACCGCCTGCAGCTCCGCACGGTTGTTTGTTTGGCGACCATCTCGGTCCAGGGGCTTGGAGGTGTTTCGAGGATCGTTCGGACCATAGTAGACACCGAATCCTGCCCGAGCCTTAAAATCGCCACGGCCGTTGTTGCTGCACGCCCCGTCCACATACACGGTCTGCCGATGTGGGGCAGCGCCAGATGTGTGGCGGAGTGATGGTGCATCCAGATGGCTCACTGGCAGCGCCACGTCGTTCTCCCTGCTTCGTTTCCGGTTGCCGCTGCTCCACGCCGTCGGGGAGGAAGGCGGTATTGCATTGACAGTGGGGACGGCGTTCGTAGTAGAGGAACGCGAGTCCTGGAAAACCGGCGTGGGGTTGGAAGTTGATTGTGTGGGTGGGGTGGCAATCTTTGCCTGCTGATAAATGTCATTTGGCCGTAGGCTGGGGTCTTCGCGAAGCTGTTGAAGGCCGCTATTGAGAAACGCCTCCGCCGCCTCGCGGGATGAAAACTTTTTGTAGACCGCTCCGCGATACCCCTTCACACTCCGAGAGCAGTCGTCCCACGAGTCATAAATACCGCGGCTGTTCCCCTGCACCACCGCGTAGAACGGCATGGCGCTCTGTTCAACACCAGTTGGCACAGCGGGTTCACTGGTGGCAGTACTCTTGGGTGTTGTACGGGCAGATCTCTTTTGTGCCGCTTTTCCTGGTTCGGACTTGGCCCGGGATTTTCGGATCTTTGCTGTAGAGATACGATCAATCGGTGAAGCCGTTCGAGACAAGAGAGAAGGAGAAACCTGAAACAGCGTTGAACATCGGCGTACCGGGCAGCCGCTCTTCAAGGATACTTGTGCCGCGACGTTTGAGAGAAGAGCCCGCCTTGTGCCGGCGAATGAAAAAGCCGAAGCGAATCCGGACAGCGCCAGGGTGAATCTCGAGAGCGAGAAATGGGGCAAATGGTGATAAAGGATCGATCTAAGAGAGCGAATGGGAATGATAAGTTTCTGAATTATTTCTCAGCGATCTATAATGTATTACAAATACCATGAATCGTCCAAAAGAAAGAAGTAATACTAATAAGGATAATAGAGGAACAGCATGAGCCTTCCTTCTTAACACGGTAGTATCATGTGAGTTCAGAAAAAAAAAAAAAAGTTTTTTTCTAGTACTAGTCCACTTGTCGTTACTTCTTCGGCTTTGGTCTGGTTGAACAGCACTGACGATGAAGAGGCCAGTCCTTCTTTTGACACGCTGCCGAGCAGTACTTCGCCAAATGGCAGCGAGAGCACTGCAGCAGCGGCGCCGCAAGGAGTCCTTCTGTGGCGTGGCACGTGAAACAGCCGGTCGGGGTCGAGGCCCCCGCACTCAACTGGGCTGCCTCCTCGAGTTCCATCCAGTGTCGGGCGTTGCTGAGCGCTTCACAGCTGGCGGCGGCGCAGACTGGAGTGGGAAGATCCTCAATTTGAGGAGCCCCACTCACCCGTGGAAAGAAGAGCAGGTGATGGATCAGGCGTGTCGCTGGCACTTTTTGGCAGCTTCTGCACAGCAAGGACTCGGCAGAGATTTCCTTCCCCTCCTCTGAGTGACGCTTTTGAAACGATTCTCTGGCGTGCTGCAGCATCGGCTCACTGATTTCGTCAACGGCCTGCTTCAAATCTTGGTCCGTGGCCGACGGGCTGGACGTGTTCACATCCAGCGTCAAGTCGAATTCGTCCTCCTCAATGGAGGCGTGATAGGCATACAGCACCATAGCCGCAGTGATCTCTAGGGAATCCACGAAACCTTTCTCTTTTAAAATTGACTTTTCAAAATGACAGCACATACAAACAAAGCAAGCCGAAACAACACCAAAAGAGAATTAAAAAAGAACGCGGATGACCAACCGTCGAGTTGCAACAGCAATAATAAAAATAGTCCATTTGTTGATTACGTTGTTGTGTGAGGTGGAAAATTTATGCGTAAGTGGAGCTCTCTTTTTCTATAAAAGGTAAAATCTAAAAATATAAAATGTACTTCAGTACTTCGAGAATGTCCTCTAGTACCTCAGAAATTGATGTTCGTCTACAGAGAAGGTGAGTGTGTAAAACAGCTAGAGTATCAAAAGCCGATGATCCTCCCCAAGTGTCTAGCATGATGTAAGCCAAAAAAAAACAGTCAACAGATCACAGCAGGAGAACAAATGTACTTAATCCTGTGCGCCGCTGGCGGCGGCGTCGATGGCAGCCAAGAAGTCTGCCACCTCGACTACTGGGATGAGCTTCTGCTGCCTCTGTGCGATACCCGCCCCTCCTTCCACTCCTCTCCCCGTCTTCTTTCTCGCAGTCCCGGGCCAGAGAATAACCGCGGGCTGCACAGCCATAGCAGTCGCGGTGCTGAGCGGTAAGTTGTTGGCCGGCAGTGAGGGAGCGCCCGAGACATTCCGTCGATAGAGAGAGCGGTAATACCGACGCACAATTTGTTCACAGAGAAATTGTGTCACCCGCATGCGACCAGTGCTGCGTCGCTGGTGTGCCCTGCGAAACGAGTCCTCCTTCTGCTGCAGCACCGTGTTGATGCCTTCACAGCAGCTTTGAAGAGTGATCCAGCTCTCCTGCCAGCACAACGGCACAGAGCCAGTGGCATCTCGTTGTAGTGCCGCCTCTCTCTCACACTCTTTCGCCGCGATGTCCAGCAATGTGTTCATGAGCAAGCGCCGGTGAGGCTGCAGTACCTCGCACACCTCGTTAATCAGACCGCCCATCAGCGACCACCACGACTCATCGGCGGCACTCGAGGCCTCCGTGGCATTGGCACACAGGGCGGAAATGGAGTGTGCGGAGGGCGTTGTTACCGGGCTCGCTGCTTTCGCTGTACGCAACAGATTTGGTACGGGGAGCGGTGGTGTTGCTGTTTCCTTCGCCGGTGCGGCGGTACGCATGGCTCGCAGCTGTGCCGCGTCCTGGTGGTGAGGCCTTATCGGAAAGAGATTCTCTTCCTCGCACCACACAGAGGGGGGGATACTCCAAGACTCTTGCTCCTGGTTCGCCGGCTCCTTTCCCTTCTCGAATGAAGCAGGTAGACTGTTGAGGTGAAGGCTGGAAAGCGGGCGGCGCGCGGACGAGGAGGAGGAATAGGAGGACAAAGAAGATACCTCCAGAGCAGCGGTGACACTGGGTGCGGACTCGCTGCGGCTGTCCGCGGGTGGTACGTCTTGTCTGTCCACCGAGACACTCACCAGCACCGCAGGTGAGCGCACCGAACCCGCGAGGGAAGCGGAGGAGGACGCACTCCGGGCTCGCGCCACCACAGCCCTGCCGTGGCAGTCACTCTCCGCGGCGTCGCTGCTCTCATCTGGCTCTAGTGGTGGTGGCGAGAGCAGTCGAGAGACCGGTGAGCGGGGCGGCGGGCTGGGTTCAAACTCCACCCCAGGCGCCATAGCGATCTGAGAGGGAACACACACCTCTGAGCCGATCCAGCTGTTACTGGTGCTGTTGCTGCTCCGCAAGGGAGAGGAGCGGAACGCAAGGGTGCCCGCGGCGGCGGACCAGCGCGCTGGGCGAGTGCTCTGTCGAGCAGCGGCGTGCGGCGCGAGACCGTCCACCTGCTTGGGAGTGACGTACAACGTCCATGACGAGGTTGGGCTCCGCGACTCGTCATAGCTGTATGTGTCGCGAGAGGGGCGGCTGCTGAAGAAAGTCTCCCTAGTCCGCTGAGCTGCCGGCACATCCTCGTCCTCGTCATCTGGTGGGAGCAAACCAGCCACATTGCAGCTGCTGGAGGAGAGCGTCGGCGGAATGTGCGTAGCGGTTGAGGGAGGCGGGGGCAACGGAAGAGCGGCTCGGTCCGCGAGTAGACATGTATCCGCTACTTCTTCTTCCACCGAGTTGTTCGCAGCGGCGCTCTTCTGCATGTCGGAGGGTGCGGCTCTGGACGGCCTTGCTCGGCGGTAACGCGGACGCCGTGGTCGGGGCACTCTCGTTTCAGGTTTTGGAACCCTGCTGCTGAAGGAGCCGGTGAAGGACGAGGTCAAACTAGCGGAGTGCGTACCGGCCTTCTGTCGAATAAGCGCTGCCGAGCTCCGCACGGGTTGACTACTCCGGCTGCTGCCACGCCGTCGAACCATCATTTTCGTCGCGCCTTCCGAAGACGACTCGGAAGTGTCGCTAGAGAAGCTCAGCTGCCGCTGAGGGGACACTAAGGGCTTCTGCTCTTTATCTGGCCAGATTGAGTACTCCTCGCTGTCGCTGCGTGTGGTGTCCAGCATCTCTGTCACAGCAGGGGAGGGACTACCTTCGCACCGCAAGTCCTCTGGTATACCGCCTCCGCAGTACTGTGATGGGGAGGGGGACAGGGAGACCGCATTCGAGTCGAGACCCCTACCTCCTTGCGATGGCGAGCGAATCGCTGGAAAGCGTTGCTCCGCTGTGTAGGATGGACTGCAGGAGGCTTCCTCGTCCATCCCCTCCTCCTCCTCCTCGATGTATTCATACGAAGTGGAACGGGAGCGGGGAATTGAAGCGCTCGGTCTCTGTGATATGCCCAGCGTCATGGTGTGGGTGGTAAACCCCTCCGCCAGCCGAGTCACAGATGCGGCACACATCAACAGAGGAGTCGCAGGAGCGCCAAAACAGAAAAATTCAACGAGGAATAAGAAAAAGTAGGGGTAAGTAGCCGTTAAAAAAAATCCCTCGTTCGTCCACTACGTGGGAGAGGCTTCTTTATTACCTGAAGAAGTACGAGAGACTTGAGCAGCAGCGCTCTCTTCTCGCCTTTCTTGAATGAAATGCTTCAAGTTATGAGACAAGCAAAAAAAAAGAGGAAAGGAACGAGGAAGAAAAGGGGAAGAAAGGCAATAAAGTGAGGCTCTGAAACCTTCATAGCTTCTAATTCTTCAGGGCTCATGATCAGGCCAGCTTCACCACCAAATGTCAGGCGAAAGAAAATAAAATACATGCGCACTCAGTACAAGTTCTAGTGATGTAATCTAATTTGAAATGTGTATATTGGAAACTGACGTATCTAAACGACTCAAAGAGCCGAGGACCTAGACTATTATCGCACTATGATTAAAAAAGGATAATCTATAGTGGCGATTTTGCAGATACGTGAAGCCTTTCCTTCAGCGCAGAGGCCTTCGCTGCCGCTACATCATCTCCTCTGCTAGCTGCGGCGGTGTATGCCTCCAGCGCAAGTGTTAGGACGGATTTTGTGGCGATCGTAGCTGTACCCGACGCATTCCTCAAAGAATTTTCATAAAGTACCCCTAAGTTGTAATAGGTTGTCGGCTCCTCAGGGTCCAGCTCAATGGCACGCCTGTACCAGTACAGCGCCGCAGGAATATTATGGTCCAGTGCCTCTGCAGTGTACGCCATTGCCCGGCAACCGTCTGGGTGTACTTCCGCTGGGAAAGGCACGAGCTCCAGCACGCTGTCCCACACCTGTTTCACCACCTCCGTCGGACGGCCCTCCTTCAGATATTGCCACCCCAACGCGAGACGTTCCTTCGAAGAAGGCACTGCCGCACTGGCTCGGATGGAGGAAGAAACTCGGGGCGATGGAGAAGCTGAGAGCCCTGGCGGTGCACTCGACTCTGGAGATGGTGTACCGGAAGGGGCCGAGCACCGAGACGGATCACACCGCAGGCAGGACGACTGGGTCATCGCGGTTTCGTAGTACGGATGAGAATGACAACTGGAAGAATAGGACGGCATTGGCGTTGACAGGAAAGAAACTTTAGAGAGTGGAGGTCGATTCCGTGGCCGTACTGTGTCGTGAGGTGCTAGGTGTGGAGAGAGAGGGGCAGAACGCTGCTTCACATATTCAGGACCATCTCGAAACACTTCCTTTTCAAGAACCTCTCCTCTCTTCTGATGTTCCATCGTTGAACTGAAAGGGGAAGGGAAAGAGCCTTGCCCTGGATGCAACAACCACCTCGATTCAGCAGAACGAGAACTCCCTCGCGACATTGTGCAGGAGGAAACAAACTCCTTCGTCGTGTCCTCCCTACACAACTGATGCACCTGTGAAATGACCTCCGTTGCAGAGGGTAGCGAAGACGTACAATGAGCGAGAGAGGGTCGCAGTGAAACCCATGCGCGCTTAACTAACGCATTCAGCCGTTTCGCTTCTGCGACGCTGCGCTCCAAATCAGCCCGTGGCCCAGTGGACTCCGCTGTATCGATGGCCTCCTGCTGCTCGCACTCCGCGTACATCTGACACACCACCTTCTCCACCTCCTTTTGCAGACCAACAACCTTGGCATCCACATCACGGCGGTGTCGCACCCGCCTCTGTCCCATCTCTTCCGTCAGGACCGCCAGGCGCTGCACCAGCTGCGTCTCGCGAGTTGCAGTGGCCCGCTGGAGAGCCGTCAAAAGCTGGCGAGCCTCTCGTGCGGCGCCGTAAATAGGCAACACGGGCCCTAACTGCATCGGAGTAGAGGCATCCGGCGAATAGGGCTGCTCCAGCCCGCGAAGGACTGCTGTCTCCTCCGCTACACACGCACTGCACACAAACTGCTGATGCTGTGGCGCGTAGTACTCCACTGTTAAATGAGGATGAGAAGGGCAGCTCGTCCGCACCGCAGCGGTGGAGTCATAGACGCACGACTGTTCAGAATGCTCCGTCTCGAACGATTCCATTGGAACGCCGGCGTTCTCCGCCTTCGAGGGCCGTGTCGGGACACCCAGCAGTGGGAGTTTAGAGGGAGCGCACCGACGGGGCAAAGCCGTTGTGACGGCGGCCGCCTCTCTGCACCGCAACGGTGGAGCGCCAGAACGGGAGAAGTCGTCGCCTGCCTCCGCTGAGGAGCGGAGCGAAGGCGTGACTGGGGCGATGGCAGCACGACTCGGAGGCGTCTCCGCCTCCTCCCGAGACGGGATGGCAGGGGTGGCGGGAGAATGGGGTCGAAGCACAGGAGAATCGGACCGTGCGGTGCTGGGCTCATCGTCCAGCCAGACGTCTTCGTAGTACCCTGAAGCAATGGGGGCATCCTCCTTCAAGAGGTGGGTGTGCGAATCCTCGTGCCAGTGACACGGAGGGGAAGCGACCGCCTCTGCGCTGTGGCATCGCGGCACCGGCACCGGTGGAGCGGGGGACGGGGACGGAGACGGTGAGGTGAGGGGTTCTACCGGCCAACAATTCGGTGGTGGAGTGTGGGAACGAGGAGCGTCCGCGACTGGCTCGGTTGGCGGAGAGGAAGGGATGGAGGCTCCTTCACTAGGGTCACTGTCACGGTCCCAATGGGTGGCGGAGCCGACAGGACTGCGATCCTCCTCCGCGCTCTCGCTTGGTGAAACAGAGGGCAAAGAAGTCGGCTTAGCGGAAGAGGGACCTTGCTTAGTGGCTTGACTGGGAGCGGTGGAGAGAAGATGGTTGAAGGCCAGCTGGCGGAGCATTCTTCCCCTCACTTCCGGGTCAAGGCACGTCGCTGACGGCACCACTCCTGGTTTCCGCTGCAGCGTATTCCTACCAAGCGATGGTTCCGTCGAGGCACTTCGCTTGGCGTGCCTAGTGGGAACGGGGTACAGGGGCCGCCGGTGTCCAAAACCGGTTGCTTTCCCTCCCACGTAAGAAGTAGGTGGAAACAAATACGATCGTGGGTCCGGTTCTGGACCATAGATGGCAGTGAGAGCTTCAAACAAATCGTCTGTATCGATATCCGCGAACTGGATGGGCACCGAGGTTGAGGAGCCGCTCCCCACAGAGTCACGAGAACCCGACCGACTCCTCGAGCGTGACACCCAACTGGAATCCCCCCGAGCCATAAGAGAAGGGGGGAGGATCTCTCTTATACGATGAGGACCACGGTGAACGTACAGCAGTCGGCGCAATGAGTCCCCATCTTTGCGCACACTGAGCCCGTGATGTTGAAGAAAAGCCCTCCAACGCCACTCCTGTGGGTAGATGTGCTGCGTCTCGGGACCGTGGCTGAGTACCAGCTCCCTCATGAGTTCTTCCTCACGATCCTTCCACTCTTCTAGTAATTCTGCGCAGGACGTTGACGAGGGATCCAACGCCAGTTCTCCCTCCACGCTCCGGTACGCTGCACAGAACTTCTGAAGCCTCTTTTGATAATCACAAATCTCAAACTCTCGGTAAAGCCGAGTAAAGCTGGTGAGTTCAGGCACACCGGCTGCGAGGACTTGATCCACCAGCGCTAATCCCTTAGGGTGATGCATCTGGAGAAATTGTGTGAGGCGAGATCGGTACGTGTACGGCGTAGGGTGGTACTCTTTGGCGGTATGGGTGTCGCTCCGCTCCTTCGCGGCACAACAGTTCCGCAGTTCCTTCTCCTCCCTCCGTTCCTCGTCCCCCATCGACACCGTAAAGGAAATTCCCACCTGCCCAAGAGAGGTGTGCAACAAACGCGTAAGTAATTTGCTGCGATGAACGACATCTCGAACCGGTATGCACAGTGAAGCCTCCAAGAAGGACATTTGATCGGTCGTATCCAAGCTCCTCAGCGACTCAGAGAGAGCGGGAAGAGATGACGAGCCGGCCACAACGCCAAGAGGTGTCGCAGGCGAAAATTCCTTTATTGACACCTCCAGCCGCACAAAGTCTGCTGTTGTGCACCACCTGGCGGAGGTCAAGGAAGGAGAACTTGGGAGGGTACAACGAGTCGGTGGTTTACCACGCGGTGCGGCAACGCGCTGAACCCGCTTCGTGCCGGTGGTCCCGTTCGCCTCCACAGCCTGTGAACTTTGAAAAAACGAATCGTCAAAACGAACCGCATACTTTGGTGGCTTCATGGGAGTCTTCTGCCCAGTCGTTCCGGGCGTCGGCGGCATTGGCGCAACCTGCTCCGGGGTGAACCAAACTTTTAGTGGAGTCAACTCTGAGATCGGGGGATTCAATCGGGAAAAAGGTACTTCATCTTCATTTTGTACTTCGTTTCGTGCCGTTACACTGATCTCGAAGTAACAGTCTTCGCGGCGTGGTGCAAAGTCATTAGAACGAGAAGAGTGACTTCCCGTACTCCACTGTGCTTTTTGATGTAGTACCGCACTACTAGGAATATTAACAAGATTATGAAGCCGAACTTCGACGTGCCATGCATCCTTCATTTTCTCTTTGAGAAATCCTCACGTTTCCTTCTGACGGCCAGATACCTACAGGAGGTCACAATTCCCTTCCCGTATTTACCCAAAAAAAAAAAATGCCTTGTAAAATAGTTGTTCAAATTAAATTCAGTGAAGGCACAAAAAAAAAGTGAGAGAAGGAGAAAGGGATTGGTGTAGAAAAGCCTTACTCCGCGAGTTTCTGGAATATGTCAGAGGGAATCCACGTCCTCGTTTGCAGTGCTCGAGTAATAATAGTCTAGAGCAGATTAATCGGAAATGAAAAGCGCAACGGAGGAGAAAATAAGAATATACTACTCTCCATCTTCCCATTGGTTTCTCACCGTTTCTTTTGGCCCACCGGCTTCCCTACACTGCCAGGCTTCGCTCCAGCACGGGAGGTTTCCCTCGCGTCTCTCTCCTTCGCCCACAACATCTCATCCACCTTCTTCTGATTGAGCTCCTCATCGGTGGGCACCCAAAAGAAGGGTTCTTTCGCAGCCTTCAGTTTTCTAAAATTAGGCTCCCAGTCAAAACTGTGAAGTTTCACGTGGTAGTCAATCTTCTCCCGCTCCCAGTTGTCCCACTTGAGGAACACCTGCTTCTGATCGTCGTGATCCATAGCCCCAGTCGATGTCAGGTTGTGCATGTGTGTCATGACGTCCATGTCATTGAGTGTCTTCCCCGGCCCTTCCAGATCCAATTGAGAGCACAAGAAGGAAATTTCTTCACACAAGGGCTCGATTTCCCCCCATTGTGTATGTCCACCAGTGCTACTGAGGCGAAGGATGAGAGGTCGTTCCACAGGGTCTGTCTCCCTACGCTGGCGCTGGTGTCTCAACTTCGCAACGTACTTGAGAGAGTTCCAGGCTGGGACGCGGTCGTCGTCCAAAGAGGCGGAGATCATCATCCCAGGGTATGTCACGCGGTCGTTGATGTTGTGGTATGGGTCGTACTGCTGAAGATACCTTAGATCTTCTTCGGAATTCAGTGGGTCGCCCCATTCCTCACGTTCGGCAATGGACAGGGGTAAGTCCGGGTCTAACATGGTGTTAATCACATCCAGAAAAGGAGAGCGCATCAGCGCATAGTGAAAGAGGCCATTACCCCTCATATTCATGGCCGCCGCAATGGGAACGCACCCTGCACTGCTACCCGCTACCACCATCAACTCTGGTGAGGTATATCCCCTCTTCACCATGTGCTCGCAGCACGCGACGAAGTCTTTCACGGTGTTCATCTTTTTCCGCTGCTTACCCTCCTCGGCCCACCCCGGGGTGACTTCTTCGCCGCCGCCTCTCACATGAGCAAACGCAACGACCCAGCGGCGCCGCAGCATCCACATGTACGGCGCCAGCTGGAAGTGCATAGATGGCACCTCCCCGTAAGAGCCGTAGACGTACAGAAGGCAATGCTTCGGCCTGTTCGGCTCCGCCTCAAAGTCCGTGGCCTCCTGAATAAAGGCATCGCGGCGGTGACAGATCGTGATGGGAATCCTTGTCCCGTCCGCGGCTTCACACACATCCCGATATATGCTGTAAGGCCACATGTAATCCCACGGTGTAAACTGCTCGGACTGGCGCTGCGTAAATATAGCATCTGGTGGGGAAAAACGTGCCTGATTAGGCGTTAACGAACTGTTAAAGGAGAAAACGCAATCCTTAGAAGGTTCCACAAGGCTGCTGTATACAAAGCTCATCGCATCCTGATTGAAATTTTTGTTGACGCCAGGTGTCACTTGCGATAAGGGAGGAAAGTGCATCACCACATCCATTTCATTACGCTCTTCCGCGGTAGCGGCAGCGGCTTTCTCGAGCCCTTCATCGCACTGGATGACACGAATGTGATGAATCCGCTCAAATTTAAAATGTGCTTCGTAAAGAATTATGCGGTTTTGAAATAAATCCACATCTGTAATGCGCACATCCTCTCTGTACGGGATGAGTTCTTTCCATCCTATGTCTGTATTCTGGTCCCCACTCGTATTCCCAGCTCGCTGTAGGCCTTGTTGCAATGCAACATCCTCTCGAATGTACAGTATCCGGTTATTGGGTCCTGCATCTGAAGTCACTTTGATAAAGTGGTGATCATAATGTTCTACCCAATTCCAATTCAAGCGATCTGCAATTTCCACTGGCTTTCCGTCTGGGAAAAAGGGTTTCAAGTGGGTAGGGATTACTGGGTAGGATGCCGGCACCACCACCGCATTCCCCTGTGCCTTCGAATCGGATGTAAAGATAATGAACTCCTCATCCTTCGTCTTACGAACATCCACAAAGAACGTTTCCTCATCTTCACGATAGACCTCCACTGGAGGCATCAGTAGCCCCGGTCGTATCTCCTGCATCATCACGACATACGGCCTGTTGAGGTCATTGGACTCTGTATAGTAAAAAGTGTTACCAGATCCAAATTCAATGCTCACGATGTTCTTTCCACGAATGACGTGAAATAAACTGGAATTATCAATGCTTCGCACATGGCAGATGAATCGATCACCTCCCTCAACGGAGAGCGTGTATCCTAGGTACCTTCCATCCTGAGAAACACGACAAAGACCTACGATACAATCCTTGTATCCAAAGTGCTGTTGCAACAGAACCGGATTAATCAGTTCCTCACCGAGAAGGTCGATATCCCCTACCTTCTTTCGATAAAACCCAATGCTCCCTGAATCCTTTGCACCAGGGATGGTGCGTGTGAAGTAAATGTAATCACCAATCCGCTCTTCGCCTTTGTCAAACCCTCCTTCGCGTGTGGTAACCACCACTTTAGAGTCCAATTCTGCCCATATTCGAGCTTTCGAATGCTTGAAATCGAATCTTACATCCAGTAAAGCTTTATGTCGTCGTTCGCGTTTGATGTACGATTGTGTCTCCCTATCAAAGAGATCCTCCATGTAGTAGAACGGGTCATTCTTTTGCAGTCCATTTTGCAAGCTGGCTGAAGGAGGAAGCTCTGAGACTGGAAGCGGTCCATCCAAAATAGGCAAGGGATACGTATTCCGAAGCGAAGGCCAGAATCTGTTGGCAGCTCGCCGAAAAAAAGAATATACAGCGTTGGAAGTAGGGGTCCATGGAAATAAGGTGGTCATTATCCTCACTACTCTGACTGGTTTCACTATACCTTATTTTTAATTATTTTTTTTCTTTTTCCAAAAAAAGAAGAAAAAAATGCAATAGTATATTTCAATGTATCAGAGAAAAAAAGGTAAAGCACTTCATAACGTGGGAAATCATGAAAATTGTTCATTGTTCAACAGTAAGCAAGACTAGATTTGCACTACTCGTTTTTCTTTTTTTTTTCTCAGTGGAGGACAGAGAATCTTCCATTTCGATGCCCCCGTTTTACAGATTCAGATACCCTCAGGATAGCATTTACCTGTTCGGAAGAACCGTTTCTGTGAACTCCAATAGTGTGGTCAGCGTTAATATTTTGGTGTGTTAATGTCCTCTATGTGGCATTCTCACGAGTAGTAGAGTGTATATTTTCTGTTCCTTTTGTTATAGCGCCATAGGGTTCGCGCCCCTAATCACATGCTGAACAGCATGCAGTATAAATATGTAGATTAGTCATCTTTGTGAGCTTGAATATTGATCTTTTGCTGAGAGCCAGTGGATAATCCAAAAACTGAAGCATTCTCTTGCTTCATAAATTTCGGCAGCCAGTTCACCTTGAACCATTCAATGGTATCTTGCCATCCCTCATTAAAAGGAATAATTGGCACGTACTTCAAATCATTCTCGGCAGCATCGATACGAAACCAACGGTTCATTGTGAGAACAAATACGTTAAACACATTGAGTTTGAAAACAATCCCTGTAAACATTGTAACAACTTCGCACACCAGAGCGATGCAGTAAAGAAACCAAAAAGGAAAGTGGAGCTTCTGTTGGATGGATGGGAAGCCCATACCCACGACTGCTTTATCGAGTTCCTTCCAAAAGTAACAATAAGCTTGTGGCTCTGGATGAGTATCTCCATCGGTGCAGATGTAGAACTTCCCAAGCACGGGAGATCCTTGGTACAATTGCCGCTCCGCAAGGATAAGACCATGGCAATAATTGTCAACGTGGCTGAAGCAAATACGGTTTCCCCCATTTCCGAAAATTCGAAGTTTCCCAGTTCCAGCTGCCTCCAGCATATTAGGCAAAAACAGGTTATCACGGGGGCCGTACACCTGATGTGGCGCAACAGCTACTGCCCAAAAATCGTTGGAGATCGCCTCTGTTACGGCCATTTCACCTTTTGCTTTTGTTGCAGCATACATTTGCATGTAGCTGTCCAGAGGCAAATTTGGCATTTCAGCTTCTGATAGGCCATCCACGTTGGGGCGGTGAAAGAGACTCCCTTTAAACCGAGTTGATGGAGAAGAGCTGAAAACTAGCTTTTTGATTCCGTGCTCCTTGCAAGCACGAATAACGTTTACTGTCCCGCCGTAGTTTACTTTGTCGTATAAAGATTTGGGATGAAAAGGGCCAACGGCAGCGGCGATATGCCAAACGCAGTCGGCACCTTTGAGAGCAGCACAAACATCTTCATAGACTGAAATATCCCCCACAATATACTCAATACGTGAATCGTTCCAAGCCATAACAGCTTTTTCTTTAGGAACAATGTCAAAGCTGATCACTTTTTCTGCCCCTCGTTCAACTAGCATCTCGACCAGACGTGTTCCAACAAACCCCGTTCCACCGGTTACAGCACATATCTTCGGAACAGGTGGGTAATCTGTTCGCAGAGCAGCTTTCCGTTGTTCAGCTGTCAAAGCGGGGTTTAAAGCCTTCATTTATGAAGCCGAGAGAAAAAAAGTAATGATTCAATGATAAAATCTGAATCATAGTACAGCCAAAGTAAAAAAGAATAAGAGAAAGTGCATTACAACCCTAACGATCATATAATAGGCGAACGCCAATTAAAAGCCACTAATACTCAGCTCTAACAAAACGTATAGATATAGAGGATATTTAAAATCGTAAACTTTAGAGCAAATTTTTTTGTGGGGTAGACACAGTTGCATGCCTACAAACCTCAAAATCAAAGAGAAGTGGAGATGATATACTCCAACAAATTGTCAGATTTTGAACTCTCTTCCTTTTTAAATAACTCGGTTTCATTCTCCGGCAGAAAAGATGAAGAAAACCTTGTAGAACACTGCTTACGTTGAAATAGTAATCTTCGAGTTATTTTCGACATAGAACTATGATTTGACTCGCGAAATGCCGATTTTCTGCATTTAAAAACTAAATCACGACAGAAAAGAGATAATTCATCTGCAGAACGGCACACTGAACTCCTTCCATCCATCTGAGTAGATAATAAAACATTATCATACTGCTCATTAATCTCTTTCACGCGTTTGTCTTTTTCGTGCGACAATGGAACCCCCTTAAGCACCACACGTCTCGTCCATTTTTTCTCAGTAGTCACACATCCAGGAAGTTTAACAAAAAACTGTTTTGCTACATTTGCTTCTATCAGTGGTACATTATCGGTAGAACCATCGCAGAGTGGATTTCCGACCGATATTAGTATTTTTGCTGTGTCTATAAAGTGCTCAAAAAAGAAGCTATACCGTTTCTCTTCGTCGTTGTACAACACATTTGTTTGAGACCAAGGAGACGCCATTAAAAACGACTCAACGCTTTTGCCCTCCAACAGATTATTGACCTCTGCTGCAGCAATAGATGACCATACGGTGCAACGAAAAAGTGAAAAGGGGCATTCCCAAGAACCGTCTGAAATAGTTAATTCGTTACAAGATGACTGCAGAATTTTGCAAGAAGGAAGGGCTCCAAGAATACCACGAAGCAGATTTGTCAACATGCCTTTGTTTTCATCAGTCAATAATTTCCCAGATTTTAGCACACACTTGACCGACTGTATCCAGGTTCCTAACGGCGATTTGTTTATAATAACATTGAAATACTGTGAACCTGTAGACAAAGTTAGAGGAACATATCCATTCCCAAAGCCATGCATACTTGACTGCTGAAAAAAGCATCTTTTGTCCTTGTACTTGGGATAAAGACTCGTAAGAACAAGTATAAAAAAACCACGAAGCTCATTATTCAGGTGGCAGATACTACTACATAAATAATTAATAGTATCCCAAATGGGAACACAAGCCGCAGTTGCTACTCGTGGTCCTTCCACCTGCATTAACTTCACCCAAATAATATAATTCAATTCATCAAATAACGAGCCTACGCGTTGAATCTTGTTTTCAGTGGCAATAGTAGAGAGAGACGGATCCGTTATTATGGAAAACAGAGTTTGAACCAAAAAGTCTTGCTGGTTCATAACAAACAGGAAAACTAAGCACCTATCTTCTTGCAAACTATTTTTTTTTGTCGTTATTATTTATAATTGTTTCAGAAATTATTTTAAAAAAAATAAAAAAAAGAGGGAATTGCATCCAGTTAAATCAATATTTTTTAAGAATTCTATTATATTTCATTTAGCCTTCATTAAAAACACTGTACTTCTCCAAAAAATTGTTTTTCTTAGCCGTTAACAAATTGTGTTTGAAAAAAGAGATTTAAACGAACAATAATGATCAATTAAATAATTCCACCTTGAAAACGTCTCCATCATTTATCGGAATTAAAACATGCCGTTTTATATATATATATTCATTTAATAGAATGATTTGTCAAAAGGAAACAAAAATTATTGTATCAAATCATTGTCATTCCACATTAACGGCATCAGAAAGACTATATGCTCTCAATAAAATTAAAGTAAATTAAAGAAAAAACATTTTTTATAAATATTTTATTATTATTATTATTATTATTATTATTATTATTAGAACGGGCCTATTTTAATATATTTATATATATATATAACATATATCTATATAGTCCTATACAAACTATTGGAGTACACGTACTGATAAATCTCTCACCATAATAATAATATTTTCAAATACCGAGCAAAAAGGTCCTCGAGAGAAATCCAAAACCAAAAACAAGAAAAAGATCAAAAAGAAACTTGTGCAGATAACGAAAACATTACTTAAACAAATATAAAATAATGAATGAAAGGTACAAATTATGGCTATCAATTCAGAAATAATATTGTAAAAATAATATTGTAAAAATAATAATAATAATAATAATAATAATAATAATAATAGTAATAAATAAGTAAGTGTCGAAAAATGATATACTTCATCCCAGCAATCTTATTATAATAGTAATATAATCGTATTTTAATAACAATTTTAACTCTTAAATTCTTTTCTTGTAAAAAAAGAAAAAAATTATGATAATAAATAAATAAACTCTACCTAAAAACAGTACCGACGAAGAGAAAAAAAAGTAGTTTTTCTTCTTATTTGAAATTTTCACGTATATGCTGTTAACATACCTCTATTACTATTATTATTAATACTTAAAAAAAGAGAACATATTAATTTTTCAATCTGACTAATCAATTTGTTACTATAAATATGTATATAATTTACTATTATATGAACAATTGTAACATTTAAGCATTACAATAATGCAAAAAAGAATTATATACCAAATTATTTACATTTGGATTATCGTTAAATATTGTAATTTTGGTAGTATCTATCTCGTTTAAATATATTTTTTGTGTGTGTTTATATATTTAATAAATTTGTAAAGGAAAAAATGAACTCAATTTTATTCTAGTGATAATTATTAGGAGTATTTACAAAAAAAAAAAGCACATCACAATAGCACTACTTCAAATCTGGCTCGGACATTGCTATTTTCGGTTAGACCGTAAAATAAAGATCAGTGAAAAATATAAAAATGCTGGTGACAAAGTTTTTCATTCTTTTGCTTCACGTATCGTAAACACAAAGCCGATCGGAAAAAACATCTGAAAACCACAAAGTCAGATGCCAAAAAATAATAATAAAAGAAAACTGATACAATGGCAATCCCTTTTTTTTTTTCCGCAAAACCAAGAGGAAAACGGGGGAGGGGGAGGGGGGGGAACCACACTTTAGAACAAAAAAGGCAGAAAGGCCGGGAGATCCGAAAAGGAAAGGCGACAACCACCACGAGCCCAGGCGACGCGACAGAAGAAAACCCCAAAAACGCGCCATGGCAAAACGCAGGGGCGATTCCCCATCGAAGAGGCATTTTAAAAAAAAAAAAATACTGGAATGGGAATGCAAAAGTAAAAAAATTAACAGCCATATCAAAAATCATAGCGCACTTCTCCATGTATATGTATCTAAAAATATGATTTCATTTAATAAAACCGCACTCCATTTTGCCGCTTGGGATTTTTTCTTTACCTTTTGTGTGTTCTCGAAAGTTTTTCGCCCCTTGTTTACTTTGTTCCTCTTCCTCTTTTCCTTTTTTTCTATTTATCCAGATTTATACCCAAGAACTTTAGCCAAGGTTTTAAAATTGAAGGGTCGCCTTTCTTGAAATAACCCCCGTTCTTTTCCCCTCTTTCCACAGGTTTTTCCTTATTTTCATATCCATTGGGAAATTTAGAGTCAGCGGTTCTATATTTTCCTGATTATTTTTTTTCTGCTGTTTCGATGCAGCATGATAACTTTCGCCATTGCTGCGAACATCAGTCACTAAACAATAAAATAATAAAGAATAAAAATATAATATAAAATATAATTTTGTGTACATAAGAGAAATAGCAAATAGTATATAATATATAGTATGCGAATAATTAAGTAGGGACATATAGTTTGTACATACGGGGGGGGGTCCGACTCCAGCGCGTGCAGCAGCATGGAATAAGTAGATTAGTTTCAAGCCCCTCGAGCATAGCCCTACCATAGACTGGAGATCTTTTTGTTTGAACGGACTTCTCCCGATTGGGGTTACTAGGCGGAGGAAAAAAGGTTGTGCCAACAACCCAAAAAAGCGCCACCTCCGCTATCCGTTAGTGAACTTACTGGCCCGGTATAAAGCACGCAGCCTTGAAAAGGGTTCAAAGGCGCACCGGTTCTTTTGGAAGCATCTCTCCGGATCCCTCGAAATCTTCGTAGATGAACGCTTACGGTAACACTTCTGCGTTTGACCAATGTTCAATAGCCTGGACTAAATACTTGACTATTGTTTGTTCAGTTTTACGGGGGGAACTTGGGCATTGATTGTAGGCCGAAAATAAGAAAAGAAAACACCTTCCACTTTATCCTTTGTGTTTCTTCTTTGCACATACAATTGTGTTTTTAAATTTGTATTATATACAATTATATTATGGGAGCGATTGCTAGCCACGTTCACGTCGTGCTCTCTGTTAGTAGTCCCTTCGGATGAACTAAGAGCTAGGTAATTTTGAATGGTCTCCTTCGGGGGAATTGGAATGTGTTACTAAACTGCCGATGCCCTCCCACCGCATTCGTTTTATGTGCGCTGCGGGTTCGGATTCCTTAAAGCCTAAGGCTTCTTTTGATTTAGCCGAGAAAGCCGAAAAGTGTTTAGTAGAGGGGGGGGAACTTTTCCTCGACCCCGACCGTTAATACGAAATTTTGATTTTTCTCCTTCGGGGGAATTGGAATGTGTTACTAAACTGCCGATGCCCTCCCACCGCATTTGTTTTGTGTGCGCTGCGGCTTCGGATTCCTTAAAGCCTAAGGCCCCTTTTGGTTTGGCCAAGAAAGCCGAAAAGTGTTTATTAGAGGGCGGGGAACTGGTCCTCGACTTCAACAAAATTCAAGACAACACAAAAAAAAGACTATTTTTATTTTTTATTATCATCCCTAAAAGGGTGGGGCCTTTGGCCCAATGAACCATTAACCATTATATTTATTTATAAATCTTTAAGAAGACTTTACGTTTAAGCCAGGGAGTTTGAATTATTTTGCTATAAATTTCCTTTGAATGGTGAGTGATCCTTATTTACAACTCTAGTACTGATTCGATCTAAGAAAATTTTAAGGTTATTCGATGGCCATTCAATCGGAAAGTCCTAATTTGCGTCTCTATCCATACTCAACAGTAATAACACATCTCATTTATTGTTACCCCCCTGGCGATTTTTCCACATGGATTGTTTTTCTTTATTCGTGTCAGGGGTGTAAACATGATAAAGTTTTTTGTTCATCCGTGTATACTTTGCTCCTCTCCTTTTTTCATTTATATTTTTCATCCGGTAGACAGAATATAATTTTCCTTTTTGTTCCCAAACTATTTACCAAAGGGAGTCGAACATTGTCGAAGAAAAAAATGTATATTCTTTTGTTGCGACGGTGTTCCGTATGTTTTTTCCAAAATCCCGCCCACCATTCCCCTCGCGGCGAAGTCCCCTCGGTAAAACTTATATACATATATATCACCTACCTGATCGTAGGTCTTCTTTAAAACACCCCAACAAAAAACTATACAACTGTAAAAAGTGATTTCATCCTCCTATGAACACATTATAATCTTACACTCCCTTATGGTTCGACGGTTTCACATGCGATATGCTTCCTTACTCTCCTCCTCTTCTTTGTTTCCCTTATCGATATTTCGATATATAATTCTCTTTCCAATACTTAATCGGAAAACGGAGTATACATTACAACCTTCTTCTAGTTCTATATACGCGTCTCTATATTCCAGCTCCTTGAGCTTTTTCTTTTCCCTAACTACACTCTTTTCTTTTCCTATAGGCCGTTCAAACAACAGCGATGGTTCTGCGGAAAGACCCAGCCAATAGCCAGTACTAAA
This sequence comes from Vickermania spadyakhi, assembly GCA_030849815.1. Taxonomy (NCBI): domain Eukaryota; phylum Euglenozoa; class Kinetoplastea; order Trypanosomatida; family Trypanosomatidae; genus Vickermania; species Vickermania spadyakhi. The sequence continues at coordinate 66,758 of JASAOA010001781.1, forward strand.
TTTGCGGTTATGATCACCAAGATAGATTAGATTTTGTAGAAGTAAGGCTTAGTGTCGATCGCTGCCCCACCACAGAGCCTAGAAAACATTGGTGGTACTCAATTCTTAGCTTCTTCTACCGCAACGGAGCTTGCTCGGCGCACCCTACTAGAGATTCGGGATTTTGCAATTTGCGAGAAGTGTGCCAATTATGTAGGTACTGGCCCTGGACCCCGCGGAGAGGGGATTGAGTTTCGCCAAGGATATTTTCCTGATTGATTTCGTTTTTGTTTCAAAGTATTTATTATAGAACCGTTGACTCTAAATTTTCCTAATAGAAATGAAAAGAAAGAAAAACCTATAGAAAGAAGGAAAAGGAAAGGGGGTTATTACGGGAAACGACGCATGGAGGACCTCAAAGGTAGGCAGGCAAGTTGAAATTCATACCGCGTATTCAAATGGGTAAACAGTACTTATAGGATTGTTTTTTCATTCGTGTGTTTAACTTACAAAGCGCTGTATATTTGATATATCCTTTTTGGAATCCCAAGAACTTCGCCGTGCCGGAGGATGGAGGGAGATTTTTTTTAATTTTAATTCCAAATTCTTTTTGGGAGAATACAATTCAATTTGGATTTTAAACCTTGGCTAAAGTTCTTGGGTAAAAATCTGTACAAAGGATAAATAGAAAAAAAGGAAAAGAGGAAGAGGAACGAAGTAAACAAGGGACGAAAAACTTTCGAGAACACACAAAAGTAAAGAAAAATCCCAAGCGGCAAAATGGAGTGCGGTTATATTAAATTAAGTCATATTTTATGCATATACAAAAGAAAATATTCCATAAATATTAATTTACAAAATTGTTTTGTTTCTCCGTGTCTCTGAAACCGCACTCGCTTCATAACAAATCTAAAAAGGTTCCCTCCTAATTTGAAATTTATGAATTCAACAAATAAAAGAAATGAAATGAAGTAGTATTTCAATATAGAATATAATGATAATAATAATAATAATATTATTATGAATTCTATTTCTGTTAATTTTACTGGTTTCATAAAAACGTCGTGATGAAATCATAAATAATGCATTTCTCTTTCGGAATAATTTAGGCATCGGTTCCTTCCGTAAACTCTTCTATTGGAGTTGTAATATTGAATAAATACTAATATACTATACTTTTCCTTCTCTTTTCTTTTCCTCTCTTTTATATGTATAAATAGTACTGTTTGGTTTTTCAAAATATATCTATATGTTAAAGATTTATAAATAAATATAGTAATATTGTATATAAAACAAATTTAAAAGCACAATTATGTGTGCAAAGAAGAAACACAAAGGATAAAGTGGAAGGTGTTTTCTTTTCTTATTTTCGGCCTACAATCAATGCCCAAGTTCCCCCCGTAAAACTGAACAAATACAACATGACCTTGCATAGGAAGCGATTGCCAGCCACGTTCACGTCGTCCCCCCCTTCGGGGCAATTTAATGTGTTACTAAACTGCCGATGCCTTGCCCGCCGCCTTTATTTTATGTGCGTCTACGGGTTGGGATTCCCACAAAGCTTAGGGCCCCTTTCCGATGGGGCCGAAAGTGTTTGGTAGAGGACGGGAGGCTGGCCCCCAACTTCTTCTTTTTAATGATTGCAATTCTCTATCCCTTAAATTAAGAGATCTGCACGATAGATGTGGCTGGAATGGTTGTTTTTTCATCCTTCATACTCGGAAGTAATAATACGCTCATCTCTTTTTATTGTTTCCCCAGTGTGATTAATTTTTCCGGGGTCTGGTATTAGGGGGGTTGAAAGTGAAACGTGCTTTTTATTCTTATTTTTGCCCTGGGATCAATTCTAAAGTTCCCACCGCAAAGCGAACTATTGTATACAAATAATTTTTTGAATCTGTTTTTTGAACCCGGGGGAGGGCGGCGCCGCGAAAAGGTGCGCTTTTGTGGCTTCCTGCCTGGGCGGCGCCGTTTTGAAAAGTATTTAACGCCAGTTATGGGTTTGCTCTTTCTGTAATTTTTTTATTTAATTTAGGAGGTGAAACGTATTTTTCTATTGCTTTTATGAAACGCAGGGGCCGCGCCGTTCGGGGCCGCTTTTATTTTTCGAAAGCTGAAAAAATATTTTTTTTTCTTTTTATCTTTTAAGTTGGATTGAAAGCTTTCGCGTGTATACCGAAACCGTGCGTTTTAATGAACAAAAAAGAAGGAAAGAGGAGCAAAGTAAACGAAGAACGAAAAATTTTCCGTGAGCGCGGAATAGGCAAAGCAAATATCCGAAGAGGAAAAGGAGACCCAAACCGCAGTTTTTATTAATGAATTCAAGTTTTCAATATATTCATAAAAGAAAGAAAAAAAAAAAAGAGTACTTGATTTACATTTCTTTTTTTGCTTAATGGAAAAAGGTCTTTCTCCTGTAGTGAATTGATAAATTTTAAGAATGAATAAATGAAAGAGAGTGGAGTAAATGCAGTGTCTCCATATAAAAACGGAAATATTTAATTGTTATCTGCATTTTCATTATGGTATACTTATCTCCGTTAATAAAATAATTAAACGTATCTCATAGATTTTTTTTATTATTGCCATCATAAACAAAACGGAAATATAAAATTTAATAAGTCATGTGTAAAATGATAAATATCCATTTACTATGTTAACAACTCTATACGTTATAAGTCTATAAGAATCCATTTTTCTTTCGGAATAGGTATCGGTTCTAATCCTAACTTATTTACTTCAACTTGATAAATTTGATTACGAGATTAAGTGAGCAATAGAGTAACTAAATGACTATCGCTGCGTAAAAATTATTGTGGCGCAGTGGGCATGAGTCGCGAAGTGCTCTTGGAATATTTATCTATTTTATTCCTATTATTTTTTTTGAAAAATACTCCAAATATATTTATTTTTGAAGTACTTTACTTGATTTCGTATATTTTTTTTTTGGTGTTTACTCAATATATCATTTGTGTGGTGAGCTATATGTTTTTTCTTTCTTTCTTTCTTCCTTTATTTTTTTTTTTTTTTGGAAATTTTGTTTATTATTATTTACTTATTTTGGTGTTGCATCGGCCTTCCAATTGTTTTCTGATTCCTCTCATTCTCAAAGTTCAGCGTTAGATGTCAATAATTGGTTGATTTTTATGTAGCTGTTATTCAAACAGACTAGATATGTATATACATGTTTGTCTAAGTAATGATTTATTTTTTAAAATAAAAAAATGCGCAAAAAGTTTAAAATGATTTAAGAAAATTTTAGATGTTTTTTGTCTGGTTTTAGTATTTATCAATTAATGACGTTAAAAAATTATGCTCAATTTCTTTTTAATTTTCAAATCAATTTTTTGTAGAGTAGTAGTTATTATTAATATTACAGTTTTATTAAGATGATTTTTTTTATGTATTCAAGGAGCAAAAAAATAAATGAATTATTTAATTGTCGGAAGACCAGGCTGAATAACATTTACAATTATAAGTATAATCTTAGTTAGATCAGGAAAAGCTACTGAATATTATTATGATTATTGCTCATCAGTTATGAACATAAACAAAATGAGTTAGACTAAATAAGAAATTTATCAAATAGTGTTTTATCACAAGCTTTTTTACTGGTTTGTAGAAACTTGCTTGTAATTATAATTTGTAATATTTTCTTTTGCCTTATATGTTTATCATTACTGCCTTTTTTTTTGCCCAAAGCTAGGAAATAAAAATATAAATTACAACAGCAGGGAATGCGTTGTTACTGCTTTAGATTTATTTTGTGCTAATATGATTATTGTTGATCTACACAAATGCCACTACGGGAATTAGTAGTTATAATAATAGTAATAAAAACTAATGATAAGAAACTTTTTCCTGATTTAAAATCAGTATTTAATTTATAATTTATAGCTTTCCGTACTTATTTTCGTGCGTACTGTGGAAGCACTTCTTTTAGAATTTAACTTCTGTTCAGCGATTTCTTGTCTAATATTCTGTAGTATATATATCTGTATTCTTCACTGATGGCCCATGCTTCACCTATGTTTCTTTTTTGTAGAAAGTAGATATTATTTGTGAGTTTATGTTAACACCTATGTATTTTTTGACATAAATATTATACAGTATATGATATGAAAGCTGTCTAGATATTTAATGATATTGATTCCATTTTATTCCATATATTTTTAAAGAGTAAAACCACAAAAAGTCACAAGAGAACTGTCGTACTATACTTATATTTTTAACTTCTCGGCTCTGCTTCTGCTTCCTACAACTACCAGGTTAATGTTACATCCCCCTTTTTTTTTCTAATTGAAAGGTTCATTGCCTTATGCCCTTCTTACTCTTGCATCATACAGCTCTAAATACGAAAAAAACAATATATCAAAACAAAAAGATTCAGCTTTAAATCACTCGAGATCCTTTTAAAAATTAAATAAATAAATAAATAAATCAACTTGCAGCAATAATAATAAACGTTTTTAGCTATAATTATCACGAAAGGGATCCACCAAGAAGGACGGCATCTTCTTTTTTCCCTCTAACATAACAGAGTCGACATTAGTAGCTATGATTCTGTAACGTACAAACCATCTGTTTTCCCAATATTTAACTTCTTAATTTAGTTTGTTGCGCTTAATCCCCTTCTTTTCCAACTTTTACTTTTTTTGTTCCTTTTTCTTTCTTCACTTCAGTAGAATTAAATCTTGTATAGATTTATCCATCTCGACATGCCCGGCTCTAACCCTCAAGCTGTCCGCGTGACGTACATCTGGCTGGCTGGGAAGAATGCGCACCAC
>JASAOA010001782.1:0-71781 GCA_030849815.1 Vickermania spadyakhi
ATCAACACCTTGTCGAAAATGGGTTTCGGCGGCATTGGATAATAAACAAAAGTCAAAGTTGAAAATCTTTAGCGACAAAAAAACGGATCAATGGAGCAGCAGGGAAATAAAAAATATGCAAACAAGAAAAAAAAAAAAAAAGGGGGAAGGAGAGGGGAACACTGGTATTGCCATCGAAGCACACATCACCAGCCGCACAGCAGCAGCCCGGAAGCCACACAGGTAGCGCGGCCTGCCGTAGAGACCAAAAGTAGAGCGATGTTATTTTTGTTTTGGTTTTGTGTTTTTGCGAACGTTTTTGTTGAATTCCGCCAAAGGATATAAATGTTTTAGAACGAGATTAGTTAGAGTTGGTGTCAATCGATGGACTTTCTAACATTCTGTATTTAACGCATTTCTTGTTTCCATGCAAATACCATGTGTGTTCGAAGGTCAGTGATCATCTTGCTGTGATCATCAACAGGTCCATAAGCACGAATACAGTGGTCCGCCATTTGGTCCAGCACATGGCGCAAGGCATCGAATGCTTCTATCGGGCTCTTCTGATAAAAATGGCTTCCCTGAATCCACTCCTCTATGCTGGTGAAATCCGCTCTCTCCTCAGTAAGCGTGGGGAAGGAAAACCACTGGTGGCAGTCCCGGTCTCGGAGTCGGTGCATCACCCGTAACGCGGCCTGCTGAGTCTGGCTTAGCTGTGACGATGGAGTTTTTTCTGCCTCCAGCAAGACAAATGCAGAGGGATGCTCTAAAACCTGTAATGGATGCGTAGGTGCGAAAACATCCCTACCCCAATCCGGTTCTGGGTGATCGGAAGGATTAGAGGAAGGCTCTACCAGAACGCCTGCAGCAAAGTGTCGGTACTGCTGGGAAACGCTCTGAAGCCACACATCCCAGAGTTCGGTGACAGCCTGTTGCTGTCGGCACCCCTCACCCACATCGCCAGCGGCCTTTTGCTGCTGTAATTGCGAAAGGAGCTGCAGAAACGATGCTTGAACATCCACAAGAACTTGTCCCAGTCCACGCGGGTTGTAAGCCCCAGACCATACCTGGCTCCAGATGGAAAGGAAGGCATCTGGCATCAGCAGATACTCACCCGTCCCCCTAGGCCGTTGTTGAGCAGCAACAGCACTCAAGGTGGTGTGGGACACGCACCCCAGCAGATTCTGGGTGTCTGCCAGACGGAGAGCTTGGAAAGCTCTGGTGGCAATGACGGAAACACCTTCGCGGGTAAAATCCTCTAAGTTAGTGCTACGACTCAGGTCTCGCGTCCAAATATCTTTTAATTCGGTCGGAATAGCGGTCTCGACCGCTTCGTCATGGGCATTGGTGCTGTGCCCGACAGGAGTGGATTCCACATTGGAGGGTAGACGAAGCAACTGCACCGGCCACTTCTTATAGTGGAGCTCTTTCTGGAACTCCTCCAGCAATTCGTGTGCATATATTCGATAATCAGCGGACGTCGCGCCACTCTTCAATCGGAACGCCTTCTTTGCCGAAGAAGTGGAGATGGAGTGTTCCAGCGCCAGCACCACCTCCGACACGACCGTTGCTTCAAAGGAGTCCATCATGCGGGCACACCGGTTCAGCAAACCATCTCGTAACGCTTGGTCTTCGCATGAAGTTGTCTTGGGTGTTAGGCGCTCCACATCTTCCAGCTCCAATAGCAGTGCCTGCACGCCACAGTACAGACGCGTTAATCGACTTCCAGAGAAATGGTTCGCTGCAGGCGGCTGGTGCAACAAGTACTGTGACGTGTCCAGCGCCGACAAGGTGCGCAGCAACGATAATACCTCTTGCACAGCATTCCGGAATAAATGTGTCGTTGGAGCGCTTTGGCTGCCTGTCAGCTGTGCCTGGTGCATCTGCCACACTGCGCTGGGGCGGAAGGGTCGATTCCCAAACCGGTATGCCAGTCGCAGGTACTCACACCTTTTGCGGCACACGTCGGAGTTCAGACACCGCTCGGATGGCTCAGAAGACCCTACCGGTGAAGCGCTTCGCCTCCGTTTCCTAGTGATGTGCAGCTTCTCCTTCAAACGGGTCCACTGCGCTTCCCGCACGTGCTGCGAGGTCTTGCCGAGACTCCCAACGGGAGGTCCACCTACTCGGTCACAAGGGAAGACACAATCCATCGAATAGCAGAAGACTGAGTAGAGCTTGCAGACCCGTTCTTGAACCACTTAATGACTGTAGATGCCGCACTAAAGATTTTCACTGAAAGACAGACAATAGTAAAGAGAGAAAGGTAAACCGTGGAACACAGAAGCAGTATCGAAAGTAGGCATTAGGCGAATTCCTCCCCATGTGAAACATTTTTAACGACGTCAACATATACATATTCGGCCCACTACTTGGTAGTCTTTTCCTCTTCAACCAAACATTCCAACGGATAGCAATGTGATTCTCACTCTTACTTCACTAAACGGACTTTTGGAGAGCGAATTACGGCTTGATTTGGCGGCAGTCTTCTCGTCGGCACCATTCGCCTTGTTTTTTAGGCTCCGCGCAGAGCGGACAGTAATACCACTCCTCCATCTTGAGATAGCGCTCTTTGAAGTGAATGCCATACGCCTGTCGTCGCAGCTGCATCGGGTTCTTCTTCCGCTTAGGTGTGCCGCCCTTGTTGCCCAGCGAAAAACACGTCGCATGAAACGCCATAGCGAAACGAGGTGCGGAGAAACGAAGCATTGGTAAACACAATACCCTGACAGCCAACGAGCTATTATCGCACCGTACACAGACAGATAATGGGTCAAAAAAGGAGCTGTTTGAACCTTTTGAAGGGGGTGGCACTTCAAAAAAGTGTTGTGTTTCGAGAGAAAATGCAGCTCGCAAGAATCGCTGCGTCCTATTTGTTGCTACTTTATTGTTTGGTTCTTTTGAAAAGTGAAGAGGGGGACAAAAAAACATATGGCAAAAATTTTGGTACTAACACTGCATTTCAGAGCGGTGAGCCCCGTAGAGTCCGCTAACATGTCTGAAGAATAAGCTAATCCGTATGTTTTTCTTATACGCTGTCCGGTTCCCGTTCAGAAGAGAGTAGAGTGGTCCATCTCGAGGATGGAACTATAATTCAAAAGACAGGTAACTTTATTAGTGGGTCGAAAGAATAGAGCACTCGCTGCATTATCGATCTCCGGGAGTCAGGTGGGGGGCCCTCTTTCTGCCATCGCCAAGCGCACCGCGGTGATTAAAGTGAATGAAGCCGTAGCCGGTGTTGAGGGCGGAGTCGAAGCGCTGGGATTTAGTGACGTCCGACAGCCGCGCGCGCTTAAACGTGCTGAAGCGGATGTAGCTGCCCATCACCAGCAGAAACCCCATCAAGACCTCCGCCGAAGCACCAATCTGAACTGGGGAGATGGAAGACGAAGTAACGCTGGCAGGAGAGAAGCCAGCGAGGCCGCCGGGGTGTTCCACCGTCTCCACGTTCACTATCTCGTACATCAGGTACGTCGCATGGGCGAAGAGCGCGAGGCCAATGATGAAAATCACAGTCGCAGTAGAGTACATTGCACGCTCCGACGAGATCTAGCAGAAGTAAAACAATACAAGGATATCCCTTTTAAAACTGCCCAAAAATATGAAAAAACAATGGAGAAACGGAAGAAAAAAAAAAATACGGAGCAACAAGATATATTGTTATGAGGTTAATAAGTTCGCAGATATATCTGTGTCCATCACAAATCGGACCTGTACTGTGCATTGTGTTAGTAAAAACGGTGGCGCAATCATTCTTGTGGGATGGTCCGAGTCCTCTGGACCTCGAGTTTCAGTTTTAGTCCACCTCGAGTTTCTTCAGCTTCTGCACTACTTTCTGGCGACATACTTCCTGAATTTCTCCACCGGCAATAACCTCATCCACAATCATGTGCACTTTATGGAAGTTAAACACCAAATCCAGCTCGCAGACGTCCGTGAAAAAAAGATCGAAAATCTCCACAATGAGATGAATGAGCTCTAAACAACTAAAATCGTTGTCGGCCTCGCTAACCCCTAAAATAAACAAAAGACCTGCATAACGTCGAAAGACAAGCTTGATGTTGCCGCGAAACGGTACGAAGTTGGCTTGATTCGAATCACGGGAGTAGATAATGGAGTGCACTTCCTTCGAAATCTGATCACGCTCATCATCATCCGCAGGGACATAAAATTTAGACAAGCGGGTCACACCCATCCGGTTCTGCATTAGAATGAAGTGTATCATTGGGACGAGAAAACGGGAACGGGCCCTAGCGGAAAAAAAAAAAACAATTAGAGGAGTATGAAAGGATCCATAAAGAGGAACACGAAAGGCATTTTGTTACACTTTCACGAAGCAAAGGTGCCTTCATAGCGGTGGGATGGTGGCACCTGCCATCTGTTACAGTTTTTTAAAAAATTCCCATTCTTTTCTTCGTTGCCTACGACAGAAGATTAAGGGTCATCCGGTGCTTCCAACGAATGCCGTAAAGAAGAAAAACTTCCATTCTTGGGATTATAATGAATTTATTACACTTCCGTGAAACCGAAACTCGTGCTTCTTCTGCGTCCAAAAAAAAATGTGGGACGACAATCGCGACACGTTCTCCCACTACAACACGACTTTGTAGCGTAACAGGCTCATGTTCATTATGTCGTTTAGATGGTATTCATGGGCATATATGAAGTAGGGACAAAAACGAGTTGCACACACGAAAAAGACAAGCTTCGTGGAAACAATTGCATTAAATAGTTCTTGTCAGCAAAGATAGAGCAAAGCATTATTAGAAGGTTAAACGTCATCCTTTTCGTAAATTCGCTTTCGGATCAAGAACACAAAAAAATGTATATAGATTGCATGCAGAATCGTCATTACATGCTGAACTTTGTCGCCTCAGCGCGAGGTTGCTGGTTTTTTGTTGTTGTTTTTATATATTTACATTTAAGGCGTGCAGCGGCCCATGTACCGGGGAAACATGCAAGCGTCTTTGACACTGTCGAGATCCAGCAGCCAGACGATGAACCGCTCCACTCCGAGGCCGTAGCCACCGTGTGGAACCCCGCCATACTTGCGTTGATCCGTGTACCAGTAGTAGGTGGACGGGTCTAGGCCCTCCTTGGCGTACGCCTGCATCAGCTCGTCGTAGTTGAACATACGCATGGAACCACCCACGATCTCGCCAATGCCGGGGGCCAGCACATCCACCGATTCGGTGAGGGTGTTGTCCTCGGGGTCGCGCTGCATGTAGAAGGACTTCATCTCCGCAGGGAAGTGAGTCATCAGAACGAACTCCCCAATCTTCGCCACCATCGCTCGCTCCGGCTGATCAGTGATATCCTCGCCCAGCTGAAAGGGAGCCCCGGTTTCGTTGTTGAGGATGCCGTGGTCGTTGCAGAATTGGATGGCGTCGCTGTAGCGCAGGCGGCGAAATGGCTTGCGGGGCATAAACTTGTAGTTTTCAGGATCCTTTAGGTCTCCGCTGGGGTCGATGACCTGGTTGGGGTTGATGAAAGCAATAAGGTCGCCGGCACGCCGAACCGTGCTCTCAAAGACGGTGCAGATGAGATCCTCCAAGCGGCCCAGCAACTCCTCGAAATTGTTGAAGTCGTACTCCGCCTCCAAGTGAGTGAACTCGGAAAGATGGCGTTTCGTCTTTGATTTCTCCGCTCGGTAGCTGGGAAGGCAGCAGTAAACGTTCCCTAGAGACGCTGTTACCGTTTCGAGGTAGAGCTGGGAGGACTGGGTCAGATACGCCTGCTCGTTGTAATACAGAAGGTCAAACAAGGTGGAGCCTCCCTCACACTGCGTCTGCACCAGGGTGGGCGGGGTGACCTCTACGTACGAGTGCGACCAGAAGTATTCTCGGAACGAGCGCAGCACCTCGTGGCGGATACGCAGAACGGTGGAGGCGATGGAGCCCCGCAGCATAATGTGGCGGTTGTCCAGTGTCTTGTCGATGGAGCTCTCCGCAGTGACCACCGTCTCGATGCTGCCGTCGGACTCCCCAATCACAGAGTACTCCTCCACGTGCACCTCCAGCGGAGGCTGGCGGTCCACCTTTGCCTTCGGCTCCGCGACAATGCGGCCGCGGACGCAGATTCCAGACTCCCGGTGAAATGGAATGGTCTCGCCGTCAAACACCACTTGCACGAAGCCGCTGCCATCACGAAGAACCACAAAGGACATGCGGGACTGATGGCGCACCCGATGCGCCCACCCCACCAAGTACACTGTGGATCCTAGCTGGAGGCCCTCTAGGTCCCCGATTAGAGTGCGGGGAAGACTCTTGGCCACGGCAACAAAGTCCTTGTTCACCGGGCACTTCTTGACTGTCTTGTCGTTCTTTTTCTGGACCGGTGCCGCCGCCTTTCTCTGGTCCGCCACCTGCACTGACGCAATCATGGGAGGAACGAGACCCTCTAAGACCGCCTTGACAACTCCGGCATCGGCCCAACGCAAGGCATCGATGCGGAGCATTGCACCGAGCATCATGTTAGGGTTCTTGTCCCACTTCTTCCGAAGCTCCACGAGATCCTCCTTCTGAAGCGCTGCTGCGATGGTCTTCTCGATCTCTGCCTTGGGGACGACAACGCCCACACCACACTCCTTCTTCATCGCCTCGGTGTCAACCTCGCCACCCTTCACCGCGTTGACGAACCGGATGGCCGCATCAACCTTCTGCGTGCTGTCAAAGTCATTGTGAACCACGCAGTTCGCCACGGGGTCGCGGTGCTTGGCATCCTTTACCTTCGTCCACACGCTGTAGAGCATCACCTTATGCTCGCGCGGGGTGTCGGAAGTAACCTGGTGCGTGGCGAAGAAATGCAGAAGGTCGTCCACCCGATCCTTCTTTGTACAGAGGTCAGTCGCATTCTTCTCATCGAGGCCAACGATGTCCTTCAGCTTTTGAATTAAAGCTGCGGTTTCTGGCATGGGTGTAGGGCGATGTTTATTCTTGGGGCTTAAACAACTTGTAAGGTGTTTGTCTGAGAACGAGGAAAATTGGGAGTAGAAGCGCGGTTTGTCATCACAGTGTGTCCAACGAGCCGATATGGCCGGAATCCGTGGAGAGCCACACCGGCTCCAGAGGTCCACGCCACTTCGACACGAGTCACTGGCACCGCAGATTGTGCGAAACAACCGCTTCATTGCGGCTCCTTGCAGCAGGAATGTTGTAATTCAATTGTAATAAAGTTATGTTTATTTTTTTTCTTTCAGAATGCATGCAACTTTTCGGATATTAGTAGTATTAATAAAGCAGTGAGAAGTTTGTCTTCGGCTCTGTGTTTTAGTGGTTTTCTACTTCACGATGAAGATTGCAACACGATTCGTCTGTCTGTCTCAGCACCTCTTCATCGAAAAGGGGCGGTGATAAAAAACCCAGTGCAGTCCGTCGCTGACGTGCCCCATGAATACTAGCATATTTTTTTTTTCAAAGGGGAATGAAAAAACAGTCGAAGAACAAAAAAAAAAAAAGGAAAGACACAAGATGAGGGCAAAAGAGCAGCGTACGAGTCTTCACAGTGGAAGTGAGGCCTTTATTTCAGGTGCAGCGCTAGAAAAGCTCTGAGAATTAATTACTTTAACAGCACTCCTTGTCGCTCTCGCAACTTCAGCTCAGCTGGTAAAAGTAGTACTGTTGCTGCATTGTGTCATGCGTGATCGCGTCGTTACGACATAAACGGAATGAATGTGCTGAATTCTCCAAGAAAAAAAAACTCAGCTCTCTAGAGTTATGTTTCCAGTTCGGAGAACGACACTAGACTAGGAGTTGAACTTTTTCGTTTTTCTATTATTATTAAAAGAAGGAGAAGCGGAGTGACGGGGGCACCAGTGGCAGCAGAAAGGAGAAGCGACTCCTCATAAACAATGTCCCTCTCATGGAAGCGGAACTACTCCGCTTTTGTTCTCTTATTGCTGGTTTATATCCTTCTACAGTCTACTTCAATGCACACTCCTGTCGACTGACCGTGTTTTTTCTTACGGTTTCTGAGTTTAATTTCATAATGATACATTATACATACTCAGCCATTGAAAATGTGCTGATATCTTCCTTCTGGCACGGACAGTCTATAGACGCCTACGTCCACACACAAAAAATTCGATAGCTACAAGACACCTTCAGCAGCTATTGATTACTTTTGCCTTTTTAAGTCCTATCGAAATCGAAGTACAACGAAATGTATGTATGTGCAGTTTCATGGAAGAACTTCCATGATGGATGGTGGATACGGCTGACATCACAGTAGCGAGGACGTCCGAAAGCTGGGCTGCTCGGGCGTTAAGCCGCTGTCTCTCGAGCTTCCTTGCGCAGATCGATGAACTCCTCCTTCTCGCGCTCGGAAAGAGCGGTGCGAGCGCTCTTCTCCGCAAATTGCAGTCGCAGCAGAATCAGGCGCTCCTGCAGACGATCGCCCGCCCGCTCCGCGATCGAGTTAATGGCACTGCTGACCACTTCAAAACGCGCTTCCGGGTCAAAAGTTGGCTGGAAACGAAACGGGTTCTGACGGTTTGCCTCTACTCTGGCGCGAAATTCTTCCTCCGTCTCTACGCGAACCACGTTGATGCGAGGAGTCTCCACCATCGCCTGCAGCTTCGCTCCCTCGGCCTCCCTTCTCGCCAGTTCCTTCTCTAAAAGCTCCGCCTTCTGCTGCTCCATAACCCACGGCTCCACGTACTCCGTCTCCTCCTCCAGCAGCTGCGGGTCGTAACTCATGTAAGCGTCGAGGCAAAGGGCGTTGGTAGCCTGCAGCTCTTCCTCGTACGCGAGCTCCACTGCCGCCCGATCCCCCGCCTCCTGTTGTCGCAGCACCACTCGCATGAGCCCCACCATTTCACGGAAATCTTTGCGCTCCATCGCGATGATTTCGTGGCGAAATTCGAGATACACCGCCAGCAGATCCTCGTACCCCGCTCCCAGATGTTCCATCGATGGGGTCCTTGGTGTCGGCGGCGGAGAGGGGGTGGGCGGAGGCACGGCCTTGTCTTGCTCTTGGTACCACGCCGCTCTCAGATGGTGGTGTTTCGCCTCCTTCTGCTTCTGCATGTCCTCCAGCACGAGGTCCAGTATTTTGTCCCGGTACTGCACGTTGGCCTCGCGCTCCTTCCGCTCTCGCTCCGCGGCCTCCGCAGCGCGCTTCGCCTTGAGGTACTCCTCATTCGTCTTGAACCGAAAGCTCATCACCGCCGTGTTGTCACTGTTCACGTGCAGATGCTGGCGCTCCCTTGTGGAGGGTAGCGGGACGAGGGGCTCGGTGTCGAAAGGGTACCGGACGTGCCGGCGTATCATGCTCAGCCACTTCCCATTCGTCAGAAAGTTCCCTTTCAGCGTCGCGAGCGTGAGAATGTGCTTCATGGAATCGTGGCTGCTCTCATCAATGTACTGTCGGCCGCGCTGCTCCTCCTCCCGTATGTCGGCACGGCACCTCTGCTCCGTGTCGGCCAGCTCCCGCCGGGCGGCATACTGCGCCTCCCTCCTCCTCGACACGATACCACCGCTCGGCGCGTCGGGCAGCAGGTCGTCGCTGGTGCTTTCCCCCCGCCGCTCCCGCGTGAGGCGGTAGTACTCGTTCGCCTTGTCCTCCTCGCGGCGGGACCGGCGGAGGTGGAGGATGTCTAAATACGTCGAGCGCTGGGTCATCATCACGGCCGGCGCAGGGGGGAAGAAGGTGCTCTGCCGCTCTTTCGCTGCCAGCCGGGCTTCACTGAGTCGGAGGCAATCGCCCAGACGCATCACCGGCTCCGTTGCTTGTTCTAGCTGTGGCACGCCAGCCGCCTCTCGCGGCGTCGGTGCTTCACCCCACTCGACTATCAGTTCGTACGTCTTCGCCTCGGCTGCACTGCCGGCTGGTGTGAAGAACCCATCCAGCGTGTCCTCCATGTTCATCCTCGTATCGATTTTCCAATACACATCGCCGTCCCGCTCTTGACCGCCGTCAGGCCCCTCCAAGGACGGCAGGTCCATCATCGGGATGTCGTTCGGCTGGCGCACCAAAAAAGTGGCGGCGCACGTGTGATGGGACGAAAGAGGGAATTTCCTCTCGACTCGCTTGCTGAACTCCTTTGCGAGCTCCGCCACTGTCATGCGGGACAGGTGGTGCGGCACCGGAACGATCAGCTCCTCCGGTTCTCGGAAGCTAAAGGACTTGCCGGAGCTCGTCACCGCAGGAGCGGCCTCGGAGTGGGCATTGAGGTCGTTGTGCAGCGGGGCAGCGTCGAAGAGAAATCGGAATCGCACAACACCCACGTCGGATGGGGCGGACTCTGCGGGCAGCGTCACCGCGTGGGAGGAGAGCACCAGCATCTCTGTGAGATGATGAGCTCCGCAGAGGTGAGGTGGGAACCACGAACGAAAGTCGTCGTCGGGCAAGTAAAGACAGCTCGTCCCTGTGGGAAAACTTACAGCGCAAAGCCAATAGTTTCTTCTCTGTATGGTTTCTCTCCTACTTTCGTACCCTCCTTCCAAGAAACAAAAGTCCGAAAATGGTGTAATTAATGACACAAAAAGAAGAGAGAGAAAAGAGAAACAAAAGTTCCATGGAGTGACACGCCAACCAAACTCCCAATTTTCTACGGCACTCCTCAGTATTAGGATAACAGTTCGATGTGAAGCATGAAAGATAAAGTTGCTCTTCTCCTTTTGTTTATTAGTCCTTTTTATTCTTTTTTGTCAGTCTGTCATATTGTGTGTGTCGGTTTGGGGTTTGATCGATTGATTTTTTAATCCCACCGAAACTTCCAAGAATAAAGCATTCATACGCCGGCAGCGTACACAGCTACGAGGCGCCGTGAGGAGCGAAGCGAAACAAATCCTGCGAAACCGCCCCATCGCTCTCTATGGACATACTGAAGTAGTCATCGCACGGCACAGCAGAGGGGTACTGAGCGGGGCTGGGCTCCGAGTCGAGGAATCGTGAGACGTGCACCGGCGTCTGGGCTAGCGAGAGGGACTCCGGCGTTGTTGCCACGCTGTCTTCGTGCACCAGACCCGTTCCGAGTCGGATATCGGCCACCCGTTGGCGTAGCGTCTTCAAGTCTTGACGGAGCTTCGCGGCGTTTCGCCGGCCACGGGACACCGCCTCCTGCGCACTATAGAACTGATCCGTCAGGTTAGAAAACTGCTGTTCATACTCCTTCCCTCGCTTCGACTTGGCCTCGTTCTGTAAGATGAGGTGGTTGACGCGTGCCTTTAGCGTCTCCAGGAAGTGAGCAGTCTCTATAGTGCGAGGGCTGCACTGTTCATCGGCAGAGTCTGGGCTCTTGACGAGTCTCACGGCCTCGCTGGTGGACTCCTGCTCCGTCAGCACATCTTGCTCCTGCGCTTGAGATAAGACTTGCATCTGAGCAGCTAAGAGGTTCAAGTACCGCTTCTGCTCCTTCACAAGTTCCGCCTCTAGGGCAGTGTTCTGCTTGGCGACGTTCATCATGTTCCTTTGAAGCGTGAGTAAAAACAGTTCCTGGTTGGCCTCCAGTTGGTTCTCAATCTGCGTTTGCTCTTGCACCGAGTTGCGAAGCATCCCCGCCAGCATGCGTCTAGTTTCTTCCTCCGCAGCCACCTGCTTCTCGCACCGTTGAATGTTCCGCTCTTCATGCTCCACCTTGCGGATTAGCCGATTGGCCACCTTCTCCTCCTCCACCTCAGACGCCAGCTGCTGCCGCACCGACTGCTCACGCAGGTGCTGCACCTCCGCACAGAGCACGCGCCGCTCTTCAAGCAGCTTGCGCTTCTGCAACTTGAGCTGTACGTACTTCTCTCGCAGTTCGAGCTCGTCCGGCACAGCGGAGTCGCCCAGGCCCTGTCTCCCCTCAAAGAAGCTCGAGCTCAGCATTTCAGGCAGGTTCACTGATAGTCGTGGGTTAAGTAGGCTTCGAGCGCACCACAAAGCAATACAATAACGCTCGAGTTGTGCAACTTCTCAATGATAAAGTCAATCCAATGTCGATCCAACGGTTGGTTCTATAATCAAAAATATTGGGGAAAAAGGGCCGTTAAGGAGAGTAGGGGGGGGGAGAGAAATGAAGAGCAGTGTCCAACAAGCAACAAGCGATGGGACGTTTCAAGAAGAACTTCTACACAAAAAGAGCCCATGGAACGGCAATACACAGCCGCTAAAGATTCATCACTCAGTAAAACGTTAATGCTAAGTTGAACTAGAAGAGTTTCGTCTAAAATCGAAGTGTAGTCTGGTGGTATCCCGATTCAGGGGCTCGTGAGTTCGCCGAAGGCGCCTTCGACTGACTCTTCGCTTTACGTTTCGCAGAGGGGGGCTTCTCCGGCAGTGCGTCGAGCTTCGGTTCTCTGCGAGCTGCCGCGGCACCCAAGCCACTCTGGTGGAGGGTGGGAGGTGGGATCACCTCCGAGAGAAATGAAAAACGATCGAAGAGCCGCACCGCCTGACTCACCTCCGCTGCTGTCACGCGCTTGTGTTGGCGCCGGGATGTGATGTCCACGGCACTTCGGGTGAGATCCTGCAGCATCAGCCCAACCGCCTCGGATACTGTCGACACAGCTGCCTTGGACAGAATCGTGGAACTTCCTTCAAAGCGTAGCAGCGAACGAATACGATGTGTGGCAAAGCCGTTCGAGGGTGACGAATGGGACGAGGAAAGTTCTGCTCCGTTGTGCTCTTCTCCCTCATCTCCTTCGTCGTCGCTATCCGATGACCTGAGCTCCAATTCCTCCTCGCTCTCCTCGGCCTCAAGCATCGGCTCCTCCAACGCGAAGAGATCAGCGAGACTGACGTCCTCGTGGATCTCTAGTCGATCCTCTCGTCTGTTCTGCTCTTCGTCTCCTTCCTTCACTTCCAGAGCTGCCGTTTCTCGCCCCATAGACTCGCCTCGCATAGGCATTTCCACCAGACGAGGAACTAAATAAGCCGTCTTATCTTCCCAGATATCATCAAACGTTTCGTCCTCCGTAAAATGAGACATCAGGTTTTACTCAACGACTGTGCAGCTGACTATCACGGGTAGGCCCAGAATCCTTTGATCTCGTACTACCGTAAGCTACTACTGGGCAACGATTAGATTGTGCCTTCCGTACGCTGTTCTTCAAGAGAAGTCAACCCTCAACGAACAACAAGAGCCTTCTTCATCCGATAAATGATGCGAAAAGGGGAAATAAGTTAAAGAAGAAATAGAACACGGAGAAGAATAACAGTGCATTCATCATAATAGATAAAAAATCAGCTTATGGCACACTGAGCCACAACGGATATCGATTTCAAACGAAACTCCTACATCATTTTGAAGGTGTGTTTCTATCTCAACGGACTGAAGAGCTTACTTGGGTGGATTCCGTTTGCCACTGTTCTTGTTCGTCAGCTGGCTCACAGGCTGGGCTTCCAGCCAGGACTGTACATTCTTCGCCTTCTTTGATTTCTCCTCAGGGTCTTCCTCCATCGCGACGTCCACGACATCGACTTTTGAAGGCGGTGTGTGCAATGTCGCCTGCTGACGCTGAGCCGTGTGCAGCGAGCTGAGCGTCAGCGGGGAGACGACGGCGAACTTAAACTTCGGCCCCGCCGCACTGCTGGAGCCTGTAGTGGCGCCCATCGCAGGTCGACGGGCAGTATTAGAGGTTTCCGGATCGGGGGGCTTACGGGGTAGACGCGACGGCAGCATGGGCCCCGGCCGTGAAAACTTGAAGCTGCACGGGTCGGTGTGCTGCGACTTGGTGCGCTCGCAGTGCAGGGGTTCGCTCGACGCGGACACCGAAGACGTGGAGCCCTCGTACTCGGCAAGGGTCCCCGGCAGCAGTCCAGTGGAGTTGTGGTGAACCAGATACACGGGCAGACACAAGTCCTGTGACTCCTCCGCCGGATCGTACTTGGTGCGTCCGCAGTTGCAATAGGCGACCGACCCGTCCTTCAGCGACTCCTCACTGCGTGTCGACGAGGACAGCGTGGAGGAGCTCGAGGACTCCAGATCGCCGCCCACCTGCCGAACACCCGCTCGGATGACGTGCGTGGCGTTGCGGCTCTCTTTCAAGGAGTCCTTCGGCATAGCGGGGCGCCGGCAGTAGGGACAGACGGTCGTTCGCTCCACCGACAGCACCGTGTTTGCTGGCACGCCTTCAGGAGAGGAGGCGGGCTTCAACGGCACGCGCCACAGCTGCGGCCCGCCCGAGGCAGAGAAGGCAAATGAAGACGGCGTCACCATCGGCGTCTCGGGGGAGTTCGGCCCGGATGAGTTCAGCTGCCCTCGCTGTCCGCCGGAGCGCCAAGTAGCTTGGAGGCCCGGTGACGCGGAGCGGGCTTCGCTCTCCCACTCCACAGAACCGACATCCGAAAACGATTGGACAACCTCCACCGAGTGCAGCGGGACAGCCCGCTCCTTCGATCTCTTGAACTGGATGGGGACCGGATCGCTGCGGATATTCAGCACGGAAGCACTTTTCTCGAGGGACGACGACGTCACCTCGGGGTCGGACGGGGCACGACCAGAATCCTCGGGTTTAGCGGAGGTGTTGCCAAACAGACGCCGGAGCATGTCCGCGACAGACAGAAGTGGAACGCAGAAAAAGAGAGAGGCTCTCCGCCAAAAAAGTTCAAAATGAAGTGAGCTGCGCAGTAATGGTTTTCCCGGAAGTTTCTCGACCCCGGACCGGGGGATAAACAGCTGGTTGTGTGTGTGTGTGTGTGTGTGTGTCTATACCAACGAACGACAATGGAGAAAGCTTCTCGTAAGAGTTTAAAAATATTAATAATAATAATAATTACAATAAATTTATATAAAAAAAATAAAAACTTGTAATACGACACTAGTGGTACTCCTTTAGGGACGCACTTCGGCTGGTGCAGTCCTTCTATACTATAGCTAAATCAAGGAAGGGTTCGGGTGGCTCCGTCTCCGCTCATTGAGTGGCCACAATTGCCCGGATTGAATTCTACTACAATGCTACTTAGTGAAAGCCAGAAATTCGGACGGCAAAGAATAAAAAGAATTAAAAAAATGGGAAGAGAGGCATTTCGTCGCTGCTAAACTTGTTGAGATACCGTTTACAAAAATACAGGTTCACCTTCGGTTGTGATCTCTCCAGTGTATCTCGTTGGTGTTTCCCTTCAGTACAGCCGGCGGAGGAATGAGAACAATTAAAAAATAGTTTAATAACTCCTTTTTGGTTCGCTCCACGCTGCAGCAGGCAAGGAAATCTAGGGGAAGCACTTACCTCGTTCTCGTCACCCTCACTCACCAGGGCGGTCTCATTACCACCTAGTACTCATCGTCCTCGAGCATGATGGTGAGGAACTCCTCTAGATTGATTTCACCGTCTTGGTCGGCGTCAAACTCGTCGATCATGGCCTGCAATTCCTCATCGGACATGTTTTCCCCCAGCTCCCGTGCCACCCGCCGGAGAGATCGAAGTGATATCGTTCCTGTATTGTTTTCATCAAACAGCTGAAAGGCCTTAATCATTTCCTGTCGCGGGTCGCGCTGGGCAAACTTCTCCGACATGATATCCGTGAAACCCGCGAGGTCCATCAGCGGCTGGCCGTGCTGGTCCCGCGCCGCGCAGTCCTGCAGGCACCGGGTTACTTCCTCCCGCTTCACATCGAAGCCCAGTGCCCGCATCGAGACTTTCATCTCGTGCCCGTCGATCAGGCCGTTCTTATCCGCGTCGAAGAGCTCGAACGCCTCGCGTATCTCCTGGCGTTGGTCTTCCGTCAGCTGGAAGCGGCGGCGGGTCGCCGTGGGGTTCGGTGCTCCAGCGGGTTGTCCGGGCCTCCCCACCGCTCTGTTCGAAGGACCTGGCATCAACAATCGCGTTCGTCACGTCAACAGGGGGAGAAAGAAGGTTAACGTCGAAAATAAATTAACACTAAAAATAACTACAAGTAAAGGTCAATAACGTGAGGATTAAAGGAACTGTATGAAAGTAAGAAAAGGCGAATGAAATGTCCTCCCAGAGCGCTTGTCAAAAAATGAACTCTAGTCTTCAAAAACAAGGAAACAAGGAGAGGCAAGCCAGCATTTCCAACTAACGAACTCAGTAAAGAGCACCATCACTGAAGCAACAAAAGGAAAGTACTGTGGACGTAGAATACTCTCGGACAGAAGAGAGAGAAAAAGAGAGAGACGGGTGACTTTACACTCCTAGATCCACGAGCCCATTCGTTTCTCTGCAGTGGTGTGTGGCTCGACTGTAATGGTAAAGCGGCACGTGTGATCGTTCATATCGGCGAGATCGGAAAGCGTGGCGTTGTTCACATCGGCCCGATAAAAGAGTGAAACTAAAAAGTCAAAGTAGGTGTCCTCATCGGCTAGCGTGATCACCCTCGGTGTGCCATCCAAATCATAATAGTCATAAACTTTGAGCTGCCCGGAGTAGGGAGTGAGGTTCAGATACTTGTGAAGATCAAAGAGGGTAACCCCATAGTAGAAGGGAACGACTAGCTCCTCCGGCTCCCCAGAAGCATGAGGGCGGTCACGGCGGACAATCCGTAAGCGCCGCATTTGATCGAGCGCCATGAAAAATTTCATTTTGCAACCCTCCGGCATCTCGGCGAAATCCAAAACACGACCGGAGAAGTGATCCATGTTGCTAGGATCGAGATACGCCGTCGACCAGCAGCTCGGCTCCATCGGAATCAGGCTCGCGTCATCGACCTGGTACTCGAGCTTCAGCGACTCCCTCACTTCCGCAGGGGCCTCTACAAGCTCCAGAAGCTGGTCGAGCAGCGTCGAAGTGCCGTACTTGATCCGAATTCGGGGCACCGCGTTGGCGGGCCGCCGATGAATGATTTTCCATTTCTCGTAATACGCCCGGCTGAAAAGCAGCAGCAGCTGATGCTCCTGCGGCGTCAGCACGCCAGGGTCCAGGTGAGAGGGATCCATGTTATGAAATAGCACCTGGTCGCACAGCGCGAAGTAGGGGCACTTGCTGACCTTTGCTTGGATTACCGGATCATCCCAAAGGCTCTTGTACCCCACCACCAATCCTGTACCTCCTCCTTGCCGGGGTGGTACGTAGTTCTGGCTATCTACGCGACCCGAGTAAATATTTCCATAGAAGGGCAGACCGCCCGCAGTACCCATTGGAGACTCCCCCGCAAACGAAAAGCGCCGCTCGCCTTGAAGCACCAGACGCCGCTTAGTGATACGCCACATCGCTTGTGCAGTAGACTAAAAACAGTGGAGTCAGTGACCGAAAACAATTTATGGGTTTGTGTACTCTGTAGTGAAAAAGAAAACAAACAACACCAAAAAGAAAAATTTCAACGTCAAATGTGTGACACAAAAAAAGAAGAGAGAAACATCTCTCACATGTGGGCGTTAAAAAAGTAACGGTAAGTATACGCCACTTGTACTGTATCGATATGGAAAATAGAAATTCGATGGTAGTTGCAAAGCTGAGGATTTTTAACGAACATTTTGTTTGTAAAGGGGTGGTTTTGTGTGTGAGGGGGTGGTTTCCCCCGTTCCACATATTACTGATACGAACGCAAAGAAAGCTCCTGATAAGCTTGGAGTAACTTCTCCAAATACGAATTATGTACTTGTTTGTTCATCACCGCCTCCTCTCCACACCGCAGCAGCTGATGATCGTAGTCCGCCAACTTGATGCCAGAATGCGCAACGGCAAGCTCAAATGCCTGACGGCTTTCCGCGTTGTAGTAGAGCACTATTTCCCTTGCAGGGAGCGTTCCAGGGCTGGTCCCAAGAACGATTACACTCTGTGCCTCGAGCAGATCCTTGAGGTGAAGCCTTTGGAATGTGACGGCGCCAAGTCCCGCGTGCTTCACCGCGCTCATAACCGATTGCAGGGTGATGCCCACCAGAATGTCACACTTCTCGGAGCTCAGAAAGCGGCTGTCCTTCGTGAGCAGCAGGTAATTGGACTTGGAGCCCTCCGGAATGAGGAATTCCTTTTCTTGAGGGTTCACCAGCAAGGTCTCATACGCTTCCAGATCGCACTGTAGTCGCACCGCTCGCTCGCGAAGGATCGCCTGCACCACCTTTTCGTTAGGTGCCTCGCGCGCAGCGTTGTACAGAAGAGCCAACCGAACTCCTTTTTGGTACCACTGTGCTGGTGGGAAGAAGGACTTCATGTAGAAGACAAGGAAGGGTAAGCCCTCTTCATCGTTAGGAACCCACGTAATCCACTTGAGATTGCATGGCGTTGGGATTTGAGCCGCTTGGACGCTACTGTTCATCATATACTGCTCGAGGGAGTCCGCAAGAGCTGCTTTCATCTCCGTCAGACTAGCCCCTGTCGCCCTCTGGTAGCTAGTCTGCATCCGCTCTAGATGCTCTGCCTTAAATAATATGCGGGATGTATCGGTGCGCATTACGTCATACACCAGTTTGCGTTGTATCTGATCCTGCGTTTGCTCCTGTCGAAGATCCTCCACGCGAACCACTTCACACTGTGCAGCAGCCCCCTTCAAGAAACCCTGAAAGACCCATGGGGTCACCGACTCCGCCCGAAGCATTTGAAGCACCGTAGACGGAACACAGAACGCCATCGCAGCAGTCAATTCACAGAAAAGAGGGGTTTGCCCTTTTTTCACGGTCCGTAAGTCCTTCAACTAACAAATGAGATAAGGAAAGGCAAAAGGAAGAGGGAAACAATTTCGAAAGGCTCATAGCAATCCGAGACGGCAGCAATCAAAAGAAAAAAAAAATAATTAATTTAATACTAAACGGCCTCGCCACTCCACCAGAAAGAAATGGTTTGGTGATGGGGCAGGCTAGGGCTCTCTGTACAGTGCCCCCACAGGAAACAGAGAGGCAGCACACAGAGAGAGAAACGAAGCAATCATTTACTCTGGATGCTACTCGCTTCGCCACTACATCATCTTAACTTGTTTCTCATCCCAAAATAATTTTCCGTCGTTATTCGACCTTCTTCGCGATCTCCACCAGCGACGGATCTTCTAAATGGCGTGCCTTGACTTGCTGCATCGCCTCGTCACGGAGACGTAGCAGCTCCTCCACTAGCCGATCGCTGAACGTCTCGAGTGAAAAAACCTCCGCCACACGACGCTGGCCGTTCCTCCCAAGCTTTACGCGCAGCGTCACATCTGACGCCAGCCGCTGCATGGCCTCAGCGAAAGCTTCTGGCGTTGGCTCGCACAAGAGTCCGCCAGCGCTGTCTTCCTCTTCCCCAATCGTCTCCAGTGGGCCGCCCATCCGCACCGCAATGGGTGGAGTTCCCACCTGCATTGCCTCCAGCGGCACAATTCCGAAGTGCTCGTGAAGCGGGGTGTAGAGAAGTGCCGTGGCGCTCTCGAGCAGCAGCGCCTTGTCCTCCGCCGATATGTTTCGCAGAAAAACTACATCTCCACTGTCGAAGAGATCATCCGGTGAGACTGGTGAGGGGGGTGGCGGTACCAGTGGTTTCTTCTCTGCTTCATTCGTCCCTGGCGTTGGCTTGGAGAGCTGCTCCATCAGATGCTTCAAAAGACAGTCGCACTGGAAGTTCTCTTCCAGGCGGTCATCATAGCCACCCGCAATAACGAGAATGGGAGAAGGCACACTTCCGCGGAGGGCCTTCCGGGCCTTAAAAAAAGAAGTCACGGCCAACTCTACATTCTTCTTGCGCTCATACCGGTTGATGCTAACGAACACCGTGCGACCCGCCAGCTGTTCGCGCAGCGCCGGGTCTGCCTTCGAGGCCAGACGCTTCATCTCCGTCATGGTAGGGGCAGGAGGATACATGACGTCCCCCTCCAACAGCCGGTCAGCAAGGTTTGGGAACACCTCCAGGGTGACGCGGCGGCTAAACTGCGAGTTGCACACCACCTTGCTGGCCGCCTCCATCGAAGTCCGTTCTAGCTCGTCAAAGTACTCCCTGTAACGCCGGTACGCGTACGGCGGGTTCGGGCGTGTGAATTCTCCCGCCTCGTTGCGGTTGGCATCGCACTTCTGGTCGGGAAAGTGGCAGTAAAAGAGGCACGGCATGTAGGGCGCAACCCCGTGCAGCAAGCGCATCGCCGCTGGCACCTGATCCACCACCACCACATCGGTATCCGGGAAACTGTAGCAGACACGAAAAGCGGCGTAGAGCATGCGTATGGAGGCGAAGAACACCACCATGCGACCCCACGCCGAGTGCGGCAGCCAGTGGCCAAACACTGAAACGTTGAGGCGGCCGTCCGTCGTCTCCGGGAAAGCCCGCTTCGGCTGGTGGTTCGGCGTCACGATTCGCACCTCACAACGGCAGCGCTTCTGGATGCTCTGCAGCCCAATGCAAGCATCCACGACTAGTCGCTCCGCACCCCCCAGCCCAAGGTCAGGATGGAGGAAAACCACTTTCAGCGGCACTGCGGCGCGGGCCTCCGGTGAGAGCTTCTCGTACGCCTCTACTTTGGCCATGGCGGCCTCGTTGCATCGCAGCTTCGCTCGCATGAGCATAAAATTGGCGAGCGCCGCGAAGGCGAAGGCGTAAACCAGTCCTAGCAGAAACATCACTGGCGTGTAATGTATGACTTTCTACTCCGAAGAGTGGAATTAGAAAACTAAACTCACTTACGATTAAAGTAAAGTACAAGAAAGCAAAAAAAAAAAAAGGAGAAACCTCAATATTCATTCTTGTTTAAGTGCCAGTAGGTGCTCTTCCTTCTGACCCCAGGGTTATAGTGCCGTATTTCACAAAAGAGAAATGCTACTTACTCAATGTCAACAACGTTTTCCTACAAGAATAAAACAAATCCAAATCAATAAAACTCAAACGTACAGCAAAAAAGTGAATGATACAAAAAGAAAGCATTCCAGTTCTCAGATTTGCTTGTAAATTGGATGAAATAAACGCTCCAGAGGATCAGCACAATAAAAAAAGGGGGAGTTTGATAGAGAAGATATCAGAGAATCATATAAATGGGCTATAGAGAGTTTACTAGAAATGCTACAAAAAGAATACCACTAATAGAATGCCATATTCCTGATTTTTTTGTAGTCATCTGTCCGAAAATTCCGTTTGCATATCTGCAATAATGCAACGGAAGTGCAAATAACGACAAGCAGAAACCACGCAAAATAAACAATAAAAATAAAAAGAGAACAAGAAAACAGAGCAGAAATACAGCACATACGTATGACCGTAGTTGTCATCGCGACGAATACGGCGCAGCGCACTGTTACCACCAGCCCGTCTTCCCTGCCTTCGTTTTTGTTCGCGGTTTGTTCGGATCGCGCCACACCCGCTGACCAAACGGAAAGCCTTCGCCTCCTGCTGTGTTGCTCTTATCCTTGTACATGTCGTACTCCCTTCGCTTCTGAGGGTCGGACAAGACCGAGTAAGCCTCATTGATGAGCTTGAACTTCACCTCCGCGCGAGCCTTCTCGGTGTCGCTCAGTGACACACACTTGTCCGGGTGCCATCGAAGCGAAAGCTCCCTAAACTTCTGTTTAATCTCCTTCTCTGTAGCCGTCTTTGCCACACCAAGCTGCACATAATGCCCGCTTTCTTTCGTGTTGTCTTGCTGACTTAACTTTCGCTTGGCGGTGAAGTACTCCTCCTGAAACTGATCGTTGGTGCTGTCGTACTGAACGGCCTTCTCGAAATCTTCCACAGCAGTGCGCACATCGTTCATTTCCATATAACACCGCGCGCGCCTGGCGTATGCCTTTGCAAACTGTGGGTCAATCTCGATGGCTTTGGTGCAGTCCTCAATACTCTCACGGTACTTGAAGAGCTCTTTCTTCGCTGCTGCTCGGTTACAATACAAAATACGGAGCACTTTCGTGTTCCCCGACGCCTTCTCAATAGCTTCCGTGTAGTACTTCAATGCTTGCATGTAGTCTTTGCTCTTGTAGGCGTTGTCTCCCTGAGACTTGACGGCTTCTAGAGATTGGATGTGGCGGCGTAACTGTGCACAGTCCTCGTCCCGTTCCGCTGGGAGCTGCAGAACGTCCGTCGCGGACTTCAAGTACTCGCAGCCGGACATGTAGAAGCACTGCCCCATCAGGCGGCTGTAGGCGGGCGGGCGACTGTCCTCCGCGTAGCTCTCCAGAATCTTCGCTGCAGCGAGAAACTGCGTACGCTTCACTAGGGACCGGGCGGCCTGGAGGTAGAAGCCAGGACACTCCGGGAAAAGAGCCATCAGTTTCTTGCAGAGCGCGTCACCCTCCGGGGTGTCGATCACCTTCTTTAGCTTCTCGGATATCTCGGCACCTGCTGCACAGCGGTCGTAATCCGCCTCTACCGGATCACTGCGCGCGTGTGCGGGGATCTGACTCAGAAGCTCGTTCGCTTTTGCAAGGTCCCCTAAAGTCCATGCCGCGCACGCACCACGGTGAAGCATCTTGTAGTTCGTCGGAGACCGTTTGAAAGCCTCTAAGGCATCCTGCAAACTGTGCTCAAAGTCAGAAGCCATGAAATACGCGACACTTCGATTACCGTACAGTGCGGTCATTAAACTGACGGAAGTGATGCGCGAGGTCGCCTGGATCGCCTTGGTGTACAAATCAATCGCCGCCGGGAAGGACCCACCCTCGAACTTTGCGTCCGCCTCATTTTTGTAGCGTTTCGCGTCTGCTACGCTGCCTTTGGTGGACATTAATGCGTTCAGGTTGTTTCGTGTGATATGATAAAGTGAGGCAAACTAAAAGTGAACCAATGAGATAAACTTTATGGTTCTACATGGGTGCATAGTAAGTACAACACAAATGAGAGAAAAAAAAAGGTAGAAAGATAATTTAAAATTTTTAAAATGTCAAGTACAATCACACGCAAAAGTAGCCCTCTCCTCTTACAGAAAGGCATTTGAACGGACGGATTGGTTTAAGAGCTGTACTACAATTGTAAATACGTCATATTCCACACCAATAGCACCACTACTGCTAAATAGTTTAGTACAGGAAAAAAAATGAGCTTCCCTCATCGGTTCACAAAGAAGCGTGAGGAGGTACTGAGAACTTCCTAGACCACTTTGCCATTAGGCCACCGGTTTACCAGTATTTTGTTCCCGTATTCCGAGTTCGAGTTCTGTAACCGAAATCAGACCCAAAGTTTCCACCTAGAACAGAAGACTTGTAGTCGTACTCTCGTCGCTTCTGAGGGTCGGACAAGACCGAGTAAGCCTCATTGATGAGCTTGAACTTCACCTCCGCGCGAGCCTTCTCGGTGTCGCTCAGTGACACACACTTGTCCGGGTGCCATCGAAGCGAAAGCTCCCTAAACTTTGCACGAATTTCCTTATCAGTAGAGGTTTTGGACACACTTAGCTGATAATAGTAGTCCTTATCTCGCTTGCTCTCCTTCACTAGTGCAGCCTCTGCGTCACGCAGTTCTGCTTCTAGACCCGGATCCTCCTTATTGACATCGAGCTGGACGGCCTTCTTAAAATCTTCCACAGCCGCGAAAGCATCGTCCAGTGCGAGATGACATCGGGCACGCCGGGCGTACGCCTTTGCAAACTGAGGGTCATTACTGACTGCCCTGCTGCAGTCCTCAATACTCTCACGGTACTTAAGGAGCTTCATGTTGGCCGCTGCCCTATTCGAATAAAGAATGCGCAAGATGCGGTTATTAGCTGCGGCTTTCTGAATGCCGATCGTGTAGTGCTGTATGGCCCGCTCAAAAAGCTTCTTCCCGTAAGCCTGGTTGCCGTCCTGCTTGGCGCTGTCCACTTCCTGAAGAGTGCGCAGTAGGGTTTCGCATTCCTTGTCCTTCTTTGCAGCTGAAATGAGTGTTTCGATCGCATCCTCCATCCTCTCAAAGCCAATGTTGTAGTAGCACTGCGCCAAAAACATGCACAGAGAGGGAGGGCGGGCAAACACAGGAATGACCTCCAGCATCTGTGCGGCTGCCTGGTACTTTTCTTGTATCATAAAAGTTTCTGCAAGCCGCAACCGAAAGGCATACGAATCACTAAATAGCGTGGTCAGCATTCGAAAATAAGTCTCACGATGATCTCCGTCAGTCTCCTTTTCTGCGGATTGCAGGATGCGCAGGCCTTTCTTGCAACGGGTGAGAACCCGGTCGTACTCTTCGTTGTGCTCCTTGAAGGGCACCTTGTTCAGGAAATTTAGAGCGAGCTGCAGATCTCCCATAATCCACGCAGCCCGAGCTCCACGCAAACAGATGTTGTAACGTTTCTCTGCATGCGTCAGAGCGACCGTACAGTCCTCGCAGCACTCCTTGTACTGGAGCAGCATAAAGTGCGCCGCGCTTCGGTTACTGTGCAGCAGAGAGACATCTCTACTAGTGGTCCGGTCCACAAACTTCATGGCCTCTGTCCACAGTCGCAGAGCAAGTTCGAATTTACCCTTGTCGTACAAGCTGTCCGCCTTCATCTTCATGCTGACGCACACACGGGAGCGCAGCACCACCAGCGCCGAGGATTCACTCTCCACCAGGCGCTGCCGGTCGCGGTCCTCCTCCCGCAGCAGCTCCTCCATGGTCATCCCCACATCCGCAACGCCGTCGACCTGAAGAACCGGGCTAGCGGAGCGCCGATCCACAGAGCCCGTCGGCGAGGCGGCCGAGGCACGCTCTTCGATACGCCGCAGGAGCTCGAGCACTTGCAGAGGCAACTCCTGCAGCCCGGCGCCCCTCTCGGAGCTCCCCAGACCCGCCCCACAGGGTGGGCACACCAACATGCGCTTCGGGATGAACTGCAGCAAATGGCCACTGTGCTTTCCGCAGACTTCGCAGCAAAGAAATGTCGCGCTTAACCGCTGGGACCAAGCCACCGCGGATGAAAAGCCCTTCGTGGGGCCCCACGTGCTCGACAACGTCGCGTACGGCCGCCGGCGGGTCGCCTCCCCCTCCAGCTCGCCTTCCGAGCCTCTCTGACGCTTCCCTGTGCCGGAGGTCAATCCTAGATCGTCCGGCTCCGCCGCGACCTCAGCAGAAGCGAACGCCGCACCATCCGCAGGGTCGACGTGCTGTGTGGGCGGTGGCGAGGCGGATACGGGGAAGAACATGGGTGTTAAGGGTGAAGGAAAACAAAAAAAAAATAAACAATGTGCGGCCTTGTGAAACAAAGGAATGTCCTTCAGGTAATTAGAAAGAGGAAAGTAGCACAAATGATAATTTCGATTGAACCTATAACACAGCTGTCCTATACAGAAACTAAAAACCAAAAGAGGTTGGCAAAAGGTATTCACGATTAAAGAGAGAAGATCATACCAGTGTAGAAACGAGTCCGCATCAGTGAATCCTGGACTTCATGGTATGGCGTTATCAGTACATTTTGTTGTTGTTCCCTCTTCTCTTCTTATTATTCTCTGTCTCCACGCAAAGTGAATCTCCACAATGCACGCCAAGAGCACAACTGAGCTGAGCCGAACGGTTCGTATTTCACGAAGAGAAATCACGAAAAGAAAGAAAAGCACTTCCGTCGTTGATTACCCTACACCGATTATTGAATGAATAGATCACCCAGCTGCGAAGACACACAAACCAACGCTGGTGAAGAGCATGCTTGCTACTACCTAAAGCAAATTGTGGAGCTTTGAAGCTTCCTGGCGTAGTCGTTCCGATGATGGGGTTCCCTTGCACTCCCGGCACTTCCACCCGCTCTTGCGTTTCAGCATGTCCGGCATATCGAATCGCCCGCATACGACGCAGAGCTTTGCCATTTCCGGGCAAGCTCCTTGTGACCCCGTTTCATCGATTTCACTTGCCTGCGTGCCAATGCTGGAGAGTCCGTCCGACACGAAGACGGGGCGCCGGTAGGCAAAGCTGGCGGTAAGGTCTCCCAGCGTGACGGATGGCACTAAGAATTCAGAGGGGATGGACACCGAGACAGGATATCGGTGTCCTGAGGCGGTCAAATGAGTCGGGCGGAACTGAACGAGCACGACATTCTTCCCCGTATAGCGCACCGCAACGCCTTCTAACTGACCTTCGCACACATAGTCGAGAAACTCACACCAGTAGCTGTCGGTTAGATGCTCTCTCAGCGTCTCCGCCGTCGCGAGGACTCTAAAGCAGGTGCCCGGAGTGATAAGAGAAGCACTCCGAAGTGGAAGTGGATCCTGAATGCGAAAAGACATTGGGTTGTATTGCCGTGAGCGTTCGACACTTCATCTATACATTCATGTCCCAAGCAGATGAAAGTAGAAAAGAGGGAGAGTAGTCGAAGGAAAGAATCGAAAAGAACATCTCAGAATTCATTTTTTAAAAAAATTCATCATGGAAGGCACATCCTATTCTGTTGTTTGTTTATTTGCTTTTGTTGTTGTTGCTGAACACATCATTCGCTCACCTCTATAGGGGTGGGTGGCGCTAGTTGTTGTCATTTATTCTTCTTTTTTTTGCAACTTGTAATTCGCTCGAGAACTGGGTCTCTGGGATCCCTTACACATCCGAATTGTTACCCTCCTCAGCGGCAGTCTCCTTCAGTAGCGCCACCCCGAAAGGAAACTGAGAGACCATCTCCCGCGTAATGGCGAAGAAGTCCGCTCGCGTAGAAAGGGCACTGCCGATATCGGTAGGACTCTCGTGGTTCCCTCGTGCGTTCGCCGCACTTCCGCACGTCACTCGCACCATCTCTGTGACGGTGGCCTTCACGGAGCGCTGCACGAGCACGTTCTCTTGCGAGCTTCGCTTGGCTTCTGTTGCCGGTGAAGAGAGCTGCTGGTATCGAATCAGCACAGCAAGCAGTTGTTTCCAAACATCAAAGTGCCAGTCGACAACCGCTTCCGTGTCGGCGGGGGGCATCGAAGACATCTCCGGCAGAACAGGGAAGCGGAGCAGCGGTTGGGGAAGCAGCTCGAGAAGACGGCACGTGATGCCGACGGATGGGTGCAGGTCCTCCGCCCAGTAGTTGTAGAAAGCGCGATCAATGACGACCTCTGCGTTGGACAGGGTCCCCCCGTCGCAAGAGTGCGGTCCACTTCCTTCCGTAGTGTTGTGCTCGTCTGGCCCGCAAAGGGTCTCCGCCAGCGGACACAACACATCCTTGTAGATAGCAGGAATAAGCGAATACGTGGACGTCCGGGTGGCCTGAGCAGCTTGTAGCACACACTCCTCCAAGCACGTCATGGGGTCCTCGGGATCACTGGCTGCCTCCGTCGATCGATTGGTCCTTCGCATGGCAAGGGCCCCCACCGCTTTCATGCAAAGCACCCACCGCTGAGCCAAGTGCGGCGCTCCATCGCTCAGAGAGGCACTCGCCGACGATGGAGACGAGAACGACGGCCCAGAAAGGAACGCGGAACCCTCACAAGGCGTGTTGCTCACGGACGGCGGGGCAGGGCACTCCACAAAGCAGCGGAGTATCGTCCGGCTGCAGTGGCGCAGCACCACGGACGCGGACCTTCCCGGCTGGAGCTCGGGCAGGTCGGCACGGGAGGGTGTGCGCCGAACCTTCTCCATCATTAGCCCGATCGACATGGCAGCCTCCAGCAATTCTTCCGTCTGCTTCGCAGGATCGTAGAACTCTTTCTCGGCGATGCAATTCAGTAGGGCAACATATCGCTGCAACAAGCTGAAATCGGTGTCCCGAACGAGCATTTGAGAGCTGTTTTGAAGAAGCGCAATCGTTGGATTGTACCAGAAGCGCCTTTCTGGCGCCGCTAACGCTGACATTTGTTCGGTAATTCCAGACATGTATTTTTCGACAGAAATTAAAAGCTTCTTGGCAACAACAAAATGGTACACACGTTTAGGAGCACCAGACAGAAGCTTAAAGAGGAGCAGCACCAAGTCCATATCAGGAGTGGGAGAGACGACGCCTTGCATAACAACATCCATTACACCCTCGACCACACGACGAAGAACACGAAGCCAGAGCACAGGAGAGTCGAGGGGAGTCTTAGATCCGGGCTCACTCATTTCAATAGCGGTGCGCAGGTTCGCATCATCCATGGGCAGCTTTTTGTCCATCATTTGAAACAGCACAGGGAGTGGTCTCTCAGAGACGACCAAAAGCGTACGCAAGGCGTCAGGGTATTTACGGCCGTGTTCCGAGATCATGGCGCACATGAGGCTGTAGACGTAGGAGAAGGTACGTACATCGGCTGGAGACTTGAACTGCGCAGTGCTCGCCTGGCAGATGGAGAGCACCAGCTTTTGATGGGGCGCTGGAGGAATGGTAGCGCAGTTGTCGAGGAAGCAGCGGATATTCGGCACGCACACCCTTACTCGCTGGATGACATCCTGTGTGTCCTGGTTGTCGCGAGTCTTCTTGGTGTTGAGGGCGGAAGACCAGAGGTTGGACAGCCAGCCCCCACTCGACTCCGGTGAGGTGAGCGGCGTCACCCTCTTCATGTCGTCGTTGAACCGGACTAGGGGGTGACGGCGCAGCGCTTCAGGTAGACAGAGGATCGACGACTCTTGCGCGGAGTGCGAGCCCTCCTCCTCCGCTGTCAGCGCCAGAGCCCCCATCTCAAAGAGATTGACAAGGATTCTGCCCACGCGCCGCCAGCTGTCCGACAAGCAGATGGACACCTGCGGAAGGAGAGCGAAGGCTTCACGAACGCAAAGCATCCTGGGGAGATCCTTCGACAGCGAACTCAGCTCCATCAACGATGTCTGCTCCTTAGGCTCTATGATATCCAGAAGGCAGCCGTACCCGTGGTCCACCACCTCCGGAACGTTGAGGGTCTTCGCCGTTGTGATGAGGGCGATAAACCCACGCAGTCCGGAAGTCAAAGCCGCGAGCTCCATGGGAGCGACACCATTCACACGCGATATGCAGTCGGCAATAGTTTGCTCTAGAACAGGGATGCAGGACAGCTGCTGGCTCAGGTGGCGCACCACACCACTGAAGAGCAGCATCGTTCGCTTCCATACAGACGCAAAGACGTAGCGGCTGAGGAGCTGCTGCGTTCTGCTATCCAGGCTCACCACACTGCGCCAAGATGTGCCAAGCGCTTCCAGCGTCATGCTGCTGGCATCCTCCTTGGAGCGCTCTAGAACATCCCAAAAGCACAATCGAGGTGGTGTCGAAGTGGTCTTGTGCGCCACACCCATACTTTCCGTCGTTCTCTCCTGCATGCTGTCACCCATTTCCAAACTCCACGTGATGTCGTTGGTGAATCCCTTCTCCATCATCTCTGCCATGATAATCTCGTGTTCCTTCACATCGCGGTACACTTCACGCAAGTACTCCTCGGGAATGTCTCCTGCGTCTTCCGAGTTCTCGTTGATACGACGGAAGTCCTGGAACGTCATGGACTGGTGCACCTTGCCCGAATGCAGATCAGTGTTGAGCATGATAATCGCAAAGGAAAGCACAAACGCGCAGCTGTCCGAACAAAGAGGGTTAATGTGTGAATCTGCAGAGGGTGGGTTGACATCGTACCAATACTTGGCAAACATCTCCATGATCCTATCGATCTTCTGAGCTTCTCCCGGGAGACACACACAATACGCCATCTCGCGAATTGAGTGAAGGAGTGATTTACCCTTAAAATTAAACTGATAAATAAATCCGCGCAGCTGGGCGTCGTAGAAGCTGGCGGTACCAAACTTCTTGGATTCTTCCTCTCGCTTCATCTCCCAGAGGTCAACAGCCGATATCTCCGTACCATCCGGCATCCCCACCATCACTCCCTCATCCGGGCGAATAGTACGGAAATCTCCTTGCTCGCCTAAATATTCGCCTAGCACACGCTTATCCAGCAGCGAGTTCAACCGAAAGAGACACTGCCCAATCTCCAGACCCCCCGCGGGTTCAGCGAGCACGAGCCAGCAGTTGTTCTTCACGGCGTACTCCCTCTCCTCACCCCGCTGCACCCTCACAGCGGACTCGAACAGAAACGGGATCCCTTTCTTTGCAGGAGACTGCGCAAAGAGAGTGGAGAGCTGCACCAAGAGATTCTTCTGCTTGATCGTCCACTGCACTGCCGACTCCACGTCCTTGTCGATCAGACCGTAACTCGCTGTGGATGACACAGTCCTGGACACCATCGATACCGACGGGCCTGCCACAGCGCGGGCTCTGTAGACCTCTGTGAGCGTCAGCACCAAATTACCAGCCGCTTGAATCGCCATCAAGTGTGACTCCGTCACAGGAGACTTGGAAGCGTTGCCATTCACCTCCTTCGACTCCAATCGCTTGTACGCCTGATGGAGGAGCACATCACACAGCTGAGGAAGCACAGCGGAGTAGCTAGCCGACAGATCGTAGTTGGTGTAGCAGAAGCGGCAGAAGGGACCCTGGGCACAAAGGTACGCGAGACTGTCCAGCAGCACCTCACGGCGCTCGTTCACCTCTGTCAAACTCCGGACAACAGTCGGCGAAAGCACCGGGGAGGATGTGTTGGCACTCCCCATCATTGGCTCCGCCGCACTAGAAAGCGGTACGAGGTGCAGCACCCGCAGAAAACTATAGATTTGGGGCACCAGACACTCCGCAGCGGCGTGGATCACGAGGTGAATCGTGCGAACAATCAGCGAGAGCACTAACGCCTGTTTCGTCTTCACCCCCGACACGAGAAGCGCTCTACAGAGGTTCTCTTGAACAGCATGTAGCAGAGGACGAAACAGGGGCTCCCGCAGTCGTCCAGAGAGTGTCAGCAGTGCTTGCTGTGCGAGCCATAGACCCTCCAGTTGAATCAGGGACACGCTGTCGTAGCCCTCGTCCTCCATTGGCGGTGCTCCACGCGTGGTGGACTTCACCATTTCGGACGGCTTCAAAGAAACTTCGCCACAGATCAGCGAGCTGATGAAGCGCATCATGTAGGAGCCATCTCCAAGACCTTTACTCGCCGTTGGTCTCCCCACCTCGGTGCCCATGAACTCTCCAGCTCTCTGGCAGCTGAGTCGTTGGTAGAAGAGCGAGACAATCACCTTCAGCGACGTCTCGGTCGCTCGCTTCAGCAGTAAACTAGGCAGCGGATCGACAGACATGCTGACTATGGCTCTAGCCACGTCCACATACATGTCTTCTGGAAGTGCCTCCGCCAGCGGATGCTGTAAACACGCGACACAAGTGGAAGCTACACGGCCAAGAAACTGCTCTCGGGTGTCGGCATCGGCCGTCAAGTCTCCCTTGGAGGCTAAGCTCGCGTGAATAATGGTCTGCAGGCCCTTTACGGTCAGAAAGGTACAGCGCGCCTCCACCATAGTGCTGAGAGAGGATAAGGCCACCGTGATGGCCGTCTCGCCCGTCTCCGGCTGAAGGCAAATGGCGCAAAATGGGGTCAGTATTTTGGCCTCCGACAACGACAGCTCCGCGGTGACAGAGGCCTGCAGCCATTCGGTGATGCTTGTGGTGGCGTCGCTGTGCACGCTCGTCGTGGTCTGCGCGAGAGGAGAGCTGGGGACCACCGCCTGCATGCGGCGACTCGGTCGTACAGGCACCGCACAGCCCTGAGACGCTACCTGAGTCAGCTCCTGCTGCAGCCCGAGAACGCTGGACAGAAGAGTATGCGAGGAGGAACTGCTGAGGAAGTACCGGGAGCCGCTACTCTTCACATTCGACCGTAGAGCGAGCAGCACCGCCTGAGTGTTAGACAAAAGGACCTGCACATCCACATCCGTGAGCGGCTGTGGCGAAGGGGCGCCGCAGGTGTTTGGCGACGAAGGATTCCTCTGGTGCTCTGAAGTTAGACTTCCGTGGAGAAAAGCGTTACTCATAACCAATCGATGGATCTAGAAGAATAAAATAAATGAATAGAAGAAAAGAATAGAAAAGCAGATCAAAGTGCATTCTTCGTCAAGGTTCAGCGGCAAATATCATCATGTTTTACTCGCGAGCGAAACAAGCATGCATACATAAAATGGACCAAGTTTATTCATTATACGTATTTTTCTCAAAGGTTAGTACACACGAAGTGTGGAAACATTCGAGTTTAGATGAAACATTGGCATTAAACTGTTCAAAGGTCCTTGAGATCGCTTGTCTAACCCCTTCGAAATGTCGTCATCCGTCAGCTGAATAGAACGAGATGGCATATCTGCAACGTGAGCTGGTCTTTAAAACTGGGATGTGGACGGTTTCCCTCCTCCTTCAAGGTAATCTTGGAAAGGAGTTCCTCAAAGTCCGTCCTACCCGCTCCTTTAACTTCTTGTTCTTAGAGTGTAATTCATGTCAAAGGGCATTCAATTGTTCTTGCGCTTAAACGAGAGCCAGGTTGGTGCAGTCGGCTTGGATCCGTACATTTTCCGCGGCAAGTATATTATTCCTAAGCACTACTTTTAGGTTGAAGTTTTCACTCGCTCCGCCAAAGTCTGGAAACGCAAGCTCATATTCGCTATGGTGTGAGAGAGAAGCATCCAATTGCGACTCCCGCAAGTCCATTTCCCGTCTGACACTTTATAGTTGCCAAGCGGAAATATGGTGTGCGGATGCCATGTGGGCAGAGAAAAGTTCCGCTTGCAAATCACGGATATCATTCGATGCTTGCCGCAAAGCCGTGAGAAAACTGTTCTCCCGTGAAGGTGCAGCACATTGCTGGTGAATCTCCGGGTTCAGGAAACTGATGTTGTTAATCACCACCGGGCAATTACCCCATCTGCTGGCAACAGAACTACAATCTGAGAACCAGAAGTCATTGTGAGCATCTTAGAACATGTCCCAACAAGTTCTTTCCGAGGCTGTGTCAACATCCACAGGGAAAACTTCTCCATCTGGGAGTTCATTCACCAGTTCTGACTCCACCACACACCATTTTGTGAGGTCTACAGGAATTACTGATTCCTGTCCAACACTACTTCGACGCTAAGTGGCATTAAACTTAAGAGAAATAAGCTTGCGATATAAAAGTATGCTGACTTTTTTAAAAGAAAAAATTTTATGAAAATAAAGGTATTCTTACTGTTACAACTATTTACCAAACAGAACAAAAGAGAATAGAGAGCAAACCTGGATATCAATGAAGCTATCTGCCGGCAAATAAGGAAGAACTATTTTCTCAACACTCTCCTCAGCATTTCTTCTCATTCCTATCCATTCACATATCTACAAACAAATAATCAACAAAAAAAAAAAAACTGCAGCTCCAACAAAAGAGAAAAAAAATGTTTGCGGGTATTTCACTGGGCGGCTGTAATAGAAAGGGCAAGGTGAAATCGTGTGGTCCTCCATAGCCCGAACTCTAAAAATGTGGTTTAATTCTCTTCTCATTACAGAGTCTCTACGACTTTACCAAATTTATTTTGAGTTTCATAATAAAGAAAACTTGAAAAAGAGAAAAAAGAAAAATAATAAACAGTACTCGCTATACGTAGGGGTTTTACCACGGTTGTCTTCACCTGAGTCCACTGAGTTGGTGCGGGACACCCATCGTTTGACCTACGACCTCTTGGGTTTTTTTCGGTCCGCATTCCGCATCTCGTGGCCGTGGAGCTCTTCCTGATGATATACGTCCTCTTTGAACAGTTTCTTTTCATGCAACGGATAGTCGGACCAGCGCCGCAAGATGGCGACCACCAGTCGCTCAATAGGGATCTCCTCCTCAAAAGGAAGAAACGCACTTCGCATCGACTCGCCATACCTCTCAATGACAAAGCTCCTGGGAACCAGCTCCGGAGGCAGATCGCTCTCGACCGCCTTGAGGAATTCCCGCGCATCACGCAGCAGAGCGCGCTGGGCGTATGGGTAGCAGAACTCCCCCCAGCCTATCTTTCCATCCACGCCATGGACGTCCAACTTCTTCTTCCACGCCTTCCGTTTCTCGGGAGTGTCGCAGCGGTCATCGTGCGTAAAGTTATAAAACTGTTCCAGCTCCTGATCACTGAGATGCCCGGCAATGGTGGGGTGCACGGACACCCAGAGTCCCCGCAGCCCCTCCAGCTGATTAGGTGACAAACCGCGGCACATGGAGGCTTCAGGACAATTCTTCGACTCCTTCCGAATGACTTCAAGAATTTCCTCTTTTGAAGGCATAAATACTTTACTGAAGCCTTCCTGAAAAATGATCTGAAGCCGCTCGGGGGAGAGACACCCAGCGGACTCTTCAAACTCCTGAAGGCGTTTGTACTGCTTGCGCTCCAGCTGCAACATGTCCGACGTCCCCTCCGCCTCGTCAGGCGTCAGCATCCGCGGGTCCATCCGGGACGTCTGGGCGTACGGAAAGAACAGCAGCATGAGCTCGTCAAAGTTCATGGACTCGTGCTCCATGATGCGAGATCGCTCTTCTTCTTCCATGGGTACCGCGAAGACGCACTCGAGGAACGTGATGGCTGCCTTGCCTTTCATGCGGCCGTTGGTGTGCCGGCTCACATAGTTAAAAGAGCGTCTGGCACGGCGAGCCTCATTGAACGTGATGGGCAGCACAGGCGGGTGGGGGTTATTGCGGAAGCTCCGGCAGAAGCGGCCGGTGGACGAAATCTGGCGGTACCGCATGTAGTAGATCGCATTCAAGGCCGCAACCAGGATGTGCAGGCTGCCCACCACCAGGATCAGTTGTCCGATGGGGGTGTACTGCCCTTTAAACAGGGCCGTGAAGTCCGGTCCGCAGGGCTTCATGAAGAAGTTTGCGTTACAGGATTCGATGCATGCGGTAGACAGGATCTGAAAGCACGAGGTGTAGTATCCACTGCATTGATGGGTCCGCTGGAACGGACAGAGAAACTTCTCCTTGTTATTCGCGCCAAGCTCCCAGCGCTTGTAGAGCATTTTCTGAAATTGCTCAGAGGAGGACCCAGCAGTACTGATGATGGCGAACACGCCGAAAGCAAAAAGCACAATGCCCACCACTGCCCCGAAGGCAGCCCCAACAGCGCACAGCATGTACCACCGCAGCAACGCGGCGAGATAGTTGATGGCGCACAACCCCAGGGTGATGCTGCAGAGAATAATCGTGACGGAACAAACTGGAAGGAAGACGACGATCTCACGCTTCTGTCTAGCACTTGCGGCACCGATGGAAAAGATAGCCAATACCCACAACGCGATAATTAGCAACGCCAGCACGATAAAGATGAGGCGGTCGGTGAAGGTGATGTCCAGCACTTCTCTAGCGCTCCGCCGAAAGTGAAGAAAGTAGGCGATAGTGATTGCACCGCAGACGAGGATGCTGATGCCGCCCCCAACCGCTACCGGAAAAGCAAAGTCGCTATTCCGCAGCGGAGGCAAGCTAAACTCCACCCCGTTCGGCCCTTCTGCCTCGGCCGGCTCAGGGGCAGCACTGGGGCACGCCAGGCCCTCCGTGCAGTACGTCGGAGACGTCAGAAGCGAAGGTGGCTTCGGCAGTTCCGAATAGCACGTGGGAACACTGGTCGCCACGCCATCAGGGGCATCCTTCACAATAGAAAAGGATAGTGTGCTTGTAAGCGTCCCGCGCTTGCTGGGCTGCACGTAGGGAGAGCTGTCCTGTATCTCCGCCAGAATAACGGCAGAGTCGATAGCCGTCACCGTGTAGTACGCCCCTGTCCCTAGCAGTGACCCGTCAGCACTCTTCCATGTCACCGTAACGTCGTTTTTAAGGGCGAATTCTCCAGCGTATAGCACGGTGTTGCCTGTTGCCACAATAGAGTGATGTGCAGGCGGGCATCTTCCCGCCCCCAGCGATAGCGGCGACGTCGAAGGCTGGAGGGCGGTCCCGTCAGAAATGCCGCTTTGGAAGAAGGCGAGGTTTACCTGCTCTCTGCACACCGGGCACATGACGTTGAGCGCGGTACTCCGCATTAAGCAATCGTCTTTTGTCGGAGCCACGTAGTTGGAAAAGGTGCACCCGCTTCCCCCTACTTCCACCTTCTCAGAAGAAAGCGTGTTCAGCCAGTACGACCAGCGCTCCAACGCCTCGTTCCGGTTTCGCGCGCAGTTGGGCGGTGGATTGAACGTGAAGCCCTGAATGCCTTCACTAAACTCCTCGGCTAAGCTAGCCATGGCACGGTTAAGGTAGTGGACCGCCAGCACTGCCAGGTATGGGCGGTAGCTGCTAACGACGGCGATACCGTTTCCCCCAATGCCGGTTGGAACAGTGCTTTGGACAAGCACGAGAATCACATCTTGCGCCGGTGCATACGACGCCAACGATGTGATTTCGCTTATGGAGCAGAACATGGCGTTGAAGGACGTCTCACCTT
Source organism: Vickermania spadyakhi (assembly GCA_030849815.1). Lineage (NCBI taxonomy): Eukaryota > Euglenozoa > Kinetoplastea > Trypanosomatida > Trypanosomatidae > Vickermania > Vickermania spadyakhi. Next base: position 35,835 of record JASAOA010001782.1, read on the forward strand.
CCACACATCCCAAGTTGTTTCCCTGACCAAAGCCGCTGACTTCGGACGATTCAAAAACGGCGTACATGTTTAGCTGTGAGGCATAGCGGGGCCACGGGTCCGCGATGATGGAAGTGCTGTAGTTGGAAAGCGCTGCGGCGCAGTACCTCGCGTCACTCAGAAAGGTGCTCTCCTCGGTGGACAGGTAGCCGGACGACACGAAAGTGATAGACCTGGTTGTCCCATCTGGGGCGGCCTGTTGCAGCACCGTTAAGGAGGCCTCGTGTTCTGCTCTCGCGAGCCCGATCTCCACCGCACTCGCGACCATCATCCCCAGTAGCAGGCACCGAGCGGTGGAGGTGAACCACGTTGAAGAAGCCCGAGCAAACGTCATAAGGCAGGGCTTCGACAAAATAAACTAGAAGTAAATAAATTAAATTGAATACCTATAATGCTTTAACAACAAATAGCTAATAGAGATAGAGATAGAGATTCAAAAATTAAAAGAAAAGAAATTTTTCTGCTGTAGAGCGCCACAGGATACTTTTTTATCCTTCAATATATTTGTATAAAGTTTTTGTCTCTCCTCTCAATGTAGTAGCCACTCCTACTTAGTACTACAAGTAAATAGATATATATCTAATAGCTTACAGCTTTCCTACCCTACGAAGAATGAATGAATGTATGGATGTATTGGTGTTGTGCCAATGACAGTCAATTCACAGTTCCGTCAGCTGCCAAGCGGACTCTGTACATAATGAACAAGAAACTCTACATTAGGAACACGAGCAAAAAAAGAGGGGAAAAGAAGCCAGTCAAGCAGTCCAGCATTAACGCTGTAAATAATCGTATAATCAGTTTCAGGGCCCTCAGACGACGAGCAGAAGGGGAGGAGAGGGAGTGTGCAATGCTAACATCATTGGTCTGCTAACGTCAACAGCATGAATGTAAATAAAGTAGGCCTCTCCCTTGACTGTTTGAGGATTCTCAAACTTTAGCACAGCTGGAAGAGATGAGAGTCCCTACCGTGAGCACTTCAGTCACTATCTGTGGACAGCGCACTCACTCTCGCGACCGCCAGTCCGCCTGGTGGCCACTGCAGCAGTACCAGCTCCCCCAACCACAGTACCTCCGGGGTGAAAAGAAATCGGGCCCACAGCGCCACCGTGCGCCGCTCTTTGGGTTCGAGAAGTGGGCTGTGTAGCTGCAGGGAGTCCGTCACCCGAGACGGGCGACACAAGGAAACCGCCTGCACGGTGTGCCGGGCGATGAGCAGGGGCTGGCAGGAAGGAAGGAGCGCTGAACAGGACAGGTTCTGCACTACCTGAAGGGAACAGTTCCATGTGATGGCAGTGAATGGTGTCGCAGTCCACGCTGACCTTTTCGACGGGCCACACGAAGGCGGATGACGGAGAAGGACGCGACCCTTGGGGTGCCGCCTGTTGCGCTTGAAGCGTTCCAGAAACTCCAGCAGCACCTCTCGATCCGCATTGTGAGGGGGCTCCACTAACACCCAGGCCGGTTCCCCAGAGCCGAGCTGAGAAGCGCGTAAGCACACCTCATGATTCTCATGCGCTACGCACTCGACAACGACCCCAACTTGAACGAAACGGCCGTCGCCTAGGGGTCCGAGCACGCAGGACTGGCCTACGTGAATACTCCCACAGGCGATGCGGCCGCGGACTCCCACAATATCTCGCGTCACCGTGTCGTTCTCAACAGTTTCGAGGGTCAAGTCATCGATCATCAGCTCAAAGTAACCAGAAGACGGTTCTGGCTCAGCGGAATCTAAGGCCTGTGGCGGCGGAGTCAGCGGAGATAGAGCTGGATAAAGCCGCTCAGGGGTTCCAAGTGTGGTGCTGTCAAAGAGAGGAGTGGGTGGATTCAGAGGACTTCTGTAGTGGGGCAGGGCGGGAACTGCGTCGCCTAGGAGGTGTATGAGATGGTCCAGCCCCTCACCCGTGACGCACGAGACCTCCATGACGGGGATCGTTTGGCAGCGCATCATCCGATGCAGGACCTCGTTGCTGGGCTCCGCGTCGTCGAAGGACAGCTGCTCCACTGCGGTCCAGCGACCCTCGCTGTAGCCCTCTACAGTCTCGATGAACTCCAGCAGCACCTGATCCCACTCGAGCTCATCTTCCACGAGATCCTTCTTGGTCACGACAAGAAGCACTGGCGCTTGCAATTCCCACATAAGATCCAAGAAAGCGCGCAGAGGCGGGGAGTCGCCCATGATGCTGGGCACCACACCCGAAGAGGCGGTGTCGCCCAGCGTGTCTGCCGCCACACAGAGGCATATCAAATGGGGAGCATGGTGTAATAACGCAAACAGCACTGATTTGGTGAGCCCGTCGCCGATATCCACGAGCACCAGCGGGACATTTCCCTGAGGGGCGGAAGAGGACCCTGGTGGATGTGGTCGCCACGATCGAGCCGTCGCCCGCGTGGTACGCCCCGTCTCCAGTTCGTGGCGGTGCGACAGCAGGCGGTGTCTGGCACTCCCGTGCCCGTTATCTAATGCCCACGACGCCAATGATGGCGACGTCGATAACGGCCCCCCGTCCAGCAACTCCAGCTCCGGCGGAATGTCCGAAGAGAGTAGCACAGACATGAGCGTTGTCTTGCCGCAGTGAAACGGGCCACAGAAGGCGACTCTCGTGTGGGCCTCTTCCTCCGGCTTCGAATCACGATCCCGCACCTCCTCCTCCGCGTGTCTCATTGCAGCGCTGTCCCGAATGACCTGCAACTCACCGCACCATCGCTCCTCCTCCTCGGCAAACTCGAAGCGGTGCAGCTCCTCCACGACGGCCCCAGCCGCTGAAGCCATTTCACGTATCATCTGCAGCGTCGCCTCGTACTCTGGCGGGGAGAGACCCTTTGGATCCCCGCTATCCGACACTCCGATGCGGTACCAGCAGCGGCCGCGGCCCTCGCGAAGGCGAAACTTCATCTGGGTGACGAGATGCACGAAGCGGTCCGGTGTGACGGTGGAGGGCAGAAGGCGCCACTTGTACTCCGTATCGCCTTCGTCGTCCTCCGGTGCATAGAGCGGTGGCCGGTAACCATGAATGACAGGTCCACCGCTCTCGGCTCTGGCGATCCGCTCCGCATGCATGTCTGCACAATCGTATAAACTAGGGAAAGAAAGAAGTGTTCGTATCGGCTTCCAACACTAAGAAAAACATAAAATTTGAAGAGATTCGACAGACGAATAAGAAGACTGTTCGATAGACAGTGAAACGGTTATACGCGGGATCCAAGGATGAGCATAGAGGAGTGTACCTGTCGAGTGGAATATTCTTCACAATGATCTCCAAGGGTTTGAAAAGAAAACCCTGTGGAATGTAAAAGTCGTTAAAAGAAATAAAAGAAGAGCACCAACTAATCCGAAGAATAGCATGAAACCAGTTAAAACACAAAAAAAAGAGGGATAAAAAACAGAGAAGAAGCATCGTGACACGTTCTTCCGTCATATTTCCTTCGGGCATTCATTTCTTTTGCATTTGTATTCGTGTGTGGGTTTTCCTTTATATTTTTTTTTTAGTTTCACAACCAACAAGGGTATCAGAACTGTCGTGTTCACTTAATTGCTGATGGCCACCTCTTGCTTGAGTACGGTAGATTCGCTACGTGTGTTAGTTTTTTGAATTTTTTTCTCTGGTGCATCGAATAGACTACTCTTAATATATTTTTTTGTTGTTGAGGGAATAGATTATTTTTTCTAGAAGCACTTAGCCTGTTTCGCGAAGGAGGCGGGCGGCTTTCACCCTCCAGTGGCTCTGCTCCTCTCTATCCTACGCCACGTCCGCTGCACTGGTTTTTTGTCTGCGCTAGTTGTGCGTGTACCGGGGCTCTCTAGAATGTCGAAACTGCTCTCCAGCGTCGTAACCCACTACACGCTGTGTGGGGGAGAGTAACGGCTGCACGGAGGAGCATCTCGCCTCCCCATCGTGTCCCTCGACACTGTCGCGGTGTATCTCTTGCTTCCACCAGGACATTACGTAGAGGACAACACCAATGCTAAGATAGTACAGTGCGGCGCGCCAGCAGCTCGTGGCCTTGACATCGGCGTCCCAACCGTTGAGCAGAGCCACGATCTGGAAGGACGCGAGTCGATGACGAAAACAGAAGGAAATGAAGAGCGCACAGACGAAATTGAGGAAACAGAAAGCGGCCCCCACTTGAAGTCCGAGGGTGCCCATGATGGGGCCTTCTCCAAATAAATAAAAAAATTGAGTTAGCAAGTCCTCTGCTGCGAATTACCTAGTAAGTTGACTAAAGTGAAAGAACAGAAAAAGTTCAAGAAAAAGGAAAACCCAAATAGAGCAAGAAAGAGAAAAAAAAATATCTGTTAGCTGTTATCGTTCAGTGTCAACCCACTGAGTTTCGACGTTGCTGTGTGATCATTTCATTCAGTCTCCATTTTGACTAGTTAAAGTTTTGGCAGGGAGATTCAGGGCCCTCTATCTATTCAATTGGATCTATTTTCAGTCTTTTATACAGCAGCGGTGCCCGCCATCAGCCTCTCCAGACGTTCTATGCGCTTCCAGACCTCTGCTCCCTGCCCCACACCACGGGTTGAGCTGTCACCCACACCAGAAGAGGAGACTTTCGGCTTCATTGACGCGGGCATGGAGCGAAGCCGCTCTTCCTCGAACGCCTTCCATGGATCACCCTCACAAGAATCCAACACCTTGCTCCCGCTTAACCCTGTTTCCCGTCGGAGTTCACGCAAGAAGTCCGCCGCATTTTTATGAGCGTTGTGAATGCTGGTGACATCACCGTGACGCAGGAGCTCGCAGTGGTCTCGGCACCGGAACCCGATCGGGCCCCTGCTCAACCGAGCTGAGAAATCTTCATTCATGTGCTCCGGCAAAAGCACAGTGGGCCGAGGAAAAACGTCTGAACTCGAAATGTGCGTGTGGACCAGCAAGCCAGGGCAGCCCTCCTCTGGTCGAAGACCAATGTACCGGCGCCACGCAGAGTGTGTCGGTGGATCCCCCACTAGCGCCGTATTCGTTGTGCTGTACCGGTAGCTGTAAAAGTTCTGCCACTTACTGCACTCCTCCACAAAAAGAGGATCCAGATCGAAGGGAGAAGCCATCTGGGCCGATGGATGCCCCGAAGCCGGGCTGGGGCAAGGGACGGGAAGACCCTGGCTAACCAGATACGAGTGTGTGTCACTGTACGTGTTGGGCTCACAGAGCTGAATGATATCACCGTGGAACAGCTCAATAGGTCCGTTGTGATACGTCATTGCATTCACTGCTACACAAAAATCTGCCTTCCAGTCCAGCAAAATGAGCTTTAGTTCCCCTTCCGCCTTCCGGAGCTGGACAGTGACTTGACGGCGTTGATCGCGCAGAAGATTCACATACTCCCCAGGAGCAGCGAGTGCAGCGGTGGAGCTCAAGACGGAGCTCCCACTCCCATCCACGTCAAACTGAGTCTGAATCACATACCCAGCTGATGCGGGTGTGGACCGCTCCACCATTTAGACGTCGCACACGTGTCGTGTCCGGAAATCAGATGCAGAGTCAAGGTGTCGATGCGGCTCATGGGATACCATCAAAGTGTCGAATTTAAATAAAAGAAATTAGGGGAGAAGGAAAGGGAAAGAAATAATTTGAGGTCGACTTACTAAAGTGTTGATAAATCAGTTGTAGGTTTTGCATCGTGCTCTCAATTGATAATTAGAGATATTTTTCTATCTGAAAGAGAAGACTTATAGCCTCGATGCCATGAAAGAAATTCATCCATATTTTATTTTTTTCATGTCTCTTTCTTTTTATTCATACATGCAACACCTTATCTCTATCACAGTGTTCTGTCTGTGTCTTGAGAATCCAGCAGGCCGGTGAGTCATTCAACCGGCCTCCCTACCTCCTCGCAGCGTCTCCCTCCGATGGCTTGCCGGCAGCGAGCTCCTCCCAGCAACCCAAGGCGGTACAATACTTTCTCCGCACTCACCGTCGTGTTACCCAAACAGTTTCACTTTCGTACTCCAGCCGCTTGCGGTTGTCTCCCAAGCTTCACAGAAGAGGAGAACCTGTTCTGCGAAGCACTGAGTGGGTTCTCGTACGACTCCGGCACGGCGCTCTTTCCACGTGGACCCTTTCCGTTAGCAGGCACCGCATGTTGCAGCTCGAGCATCTGCGGTGTCGCCTTGGGCTCTCCCCCACCTACACTTGGGGAGGACTGTGTCCGCCGGCCACTCGACGTGCAGGGACGGTCACTGCTCACAGGGTGGATAGACGGCTTCTGCAGTGTGCTGGGGTGAAACGGCGCAAAGGTGCCGAACGGCTTGGGTAGACCGAGTTCATCGTTAGGAATGTACGAATTGGGTCGTGGCGCGGCAGTAGTGTTGATCACAGCGTTGGGGTCATCGACCAGGCGCCTCTCCTCTGCCCGGCGGTGCAGTGCCTCTCGGTACCGCTGGTTGTTACGTTTCATCTTAAGGTAATCTTCCTCCGCCTCCTCAAACGGCGCGATCCCTTGATCCATTCGCTTCTCCGCGTCGTCGACCAGGGCCTCCAGGTACTCGACTCCGCGTTGCAGCTGGATACTGCTCGCCTGGAAGAGAGACAACTCGCTGATAGTGGCCATCATACCTCTTGTTTTCGTTCGAATCCCACTCTGGTGCTCATTCACCTGCTTCGCTAACGCAAGGGTGAACTCCTTCCCCTTCTCCGCATGAGTCCCGATGCGGTCCGCCAGCTCTGTCACCTCCGCCAGGATAAGATCCTTTTCACGCAACTTTTCATTGATCGCGTTCACACGGGCTTCCAAGTCTTGGCAGCGGGCGTGGAGCTGCACATACTCCGCCGACGGGCAGTTCTTCATGGCAGCAATCTCAGCTGCAGCCGCGCTCTCCGCCGCCTGCAGGTCTACCGGCGCGCCTTCCGCCTCCGACTTCCTCGACTTCTCTGGAGTCGTGGCAGCTGGTGGCGGTCCGGGCGGTAACACCCCTTGAGCGGGCAGCACCTTCTCGATGCGCCGCCAGCGGTGAGAATTATTCGGATTCGTAAGGTCGTTTTCCAGAACCTCGACACGCCACGCTTCGTCCTCAAGGTCCATCTGCAGGTCGCGCAGCTCCTCCTCGAGTTGTCGGACCTTTGGCAGGGCTTTGTTGCACACCTCGATCTCACGGGCCAAGTCCGCCACTCGGCGTTTCATCTGTCGGATATCCTCATTGCGCTGGTTCGTCAGTGTCATTCCCAGCTCGATCGCGGCTTCCTGCGTTTTAGCCTTCTCCACCAGAAGGCTGGTCTCGTCGTTTTTATCGATCAACAGAACGCCGGTTTGATTACGGCTGTCAATTGCATTCTCATACTCGTGCTGAATAGCCGTCATGTCCTCCTCCACGATGGTCAGCTCCACGTTCATTCGTCGAACCTGTGCCTTGACCTCCTTCTCCGTCTCCGTCACTTTGGCTAATTTCTTGCGCTGCTTGTTCTTCTCGAGGCGCAGGTTGGTGCACGTCTGACTGATCTCATGCGTCTGCCGCTTCTTCTTGAGAAGATCCTTCTCTTTCAACGCACACTCGCGAAGCAGAACTTCCAATTCATTCTCCAAAATTTTCGTTTTCTCCGCTACTTCCGTCATCTTCTGGGCGATCGCCTGAATTTGGGCCGCCATCTGGCTTCTCTCTCGTTTCACCCGCTGAAACTCCGTGGTGAGGCTATCTAATTGTTTCTGCAACTCGTCCTGGCGTCGATGGACTTCCCTATGATGAACATCTTTGGTGTGCAGCTCGTTCTTGGTCATGATCGCCCTGTTGGCTTCCCTCGCACACTCTCTGGAGAGTTCCTGCCTCTGGATCGTCAGTGCTAAAAGTTCTCTCCGCTTTGCCTCCTCCTGCTGCTTCTTGATCGTCATCATATCTTCAATGTTTGTGATGTCTTCTAACAGAATGTTCGCCTTGTTGGTAAAAGCCTTCTCCTTCCGTTGTTCCTTCAGCAGCCTCTTCTGCTTGGCCACGACGTCTGCCTTACCAGAGTCAATTTGGTTTTGAACCTCCTTCTTCAGCCGCGATTGCTCTTCAATGGACCGCTTACACTGTGACTGCAACTCCTTGAAGGACTGGCGCTCTCGTGTGACGTCCGAAATGGACTGCTGAATCGCAGAGTAGTCGCGCAGACACTTCTCCTTCTCCCGGCGGAGCTTCTCCACGTGATCCTCCTCCTGGTTCTTTGCGATCTTCGTCGTCTTGATGAGCTGATCCAGCTCCGACAGACGATCCTGATAGCCTTGCCGCGTCTCCTGTTCAACTTCCAACGAGGCGGTCAGGGTTCCTAGAGTCTTGCGCTTCGATTCAATATCGGCTAGCATCTTCTGCTTATTCGCGCGCGCAGTAGCGAGCTCCTGTGCACGTGTACTGCGCTGCAACTCCAGGTGTGTGACGCTATCCTGCTGAACCTTCAGCTTCTCATCCAGAATTCCAGCCTCCCTCGTGGCGGCGGCCAAGCTCCGCTTCACCAGCTGCAACTGCTTCATCGCACGTTCTGGGTCCCGCTCGAGGTTGACGTACTGTTGCTTGCATTGCGAGAAGAGCGATGTGAAGCCACCAATCTCCGTCTTGAGGTCCTCCTCCTCCTTTGCATACTGCACTTGCTTCTTCTGCAGTTCCTCGCATGTGGTGATCATTTCTTTCACGCGCTCTCCCATATCATAAATTTCTTGCTGTGTGCGCTCAATCTTTGGGCGAATGCGCGCCTCTTCCGCTGCTAGAGCATCCTCGCGTTCAAGTATGAGATTCTGCTTCCTGCGGTCCATCTCCAGCGCCTCCACCTGCAGTATGGACTCCCGTTCCAGCGCCGTGGTCAACTCCTTCTCTAGTTCAACTACCTGGCGCTTCAGAAGCTGAATCTCATCGTCGTCCTTCTTGGCAATCTCGCCTCTCGCCTGTACACGATGGCGTTCCGTGTCCAACTGAGCACGCAACTGACGGGCACGCTTGAGCAGCATGTTGTCGCGCTTATAGATGGTTAGAACACGGGTGTGGATGTCTTTAAACTTCTGCTTCAGGTAATCCGCCCGCTCCTCTACAATATGCCCCTCATCCACCAGCGTGTCTAGAATAATAAACGCAGTGGAGTGCGTTACATCCGACGCATCGTCGAACGCAGCAGTGAGTTGTTCCGCCATCGCGGTGCAGTGCTTCACGTTTAACCCGGTGAGGACTTCAGGACTTCAGAAAGAGTGTGTCTCCAGCACTAAGGTGAGCAAATACCGTAAATATTTACAGTATACAGAGGATACCCGGGATATTGACTTCAAGAAAAAATATATATATACAATACAAAAGCTATGCCCAGTAACAGAAAAAAGGAGCCACAAAACCACAGAAGGGGAGTGAAGAGCATGATGTTCATGATGACCAAGGAATCATCTTTTCGCATCCGGTAAAAATAAAGACAAAACAGCGGAAGATAGCAACTACTGAGTTGGAGTACGAGCTGTATCACCTAACTGAAGCACTTAAAGAATTTAAATCGATGCGTATTAGCATGAGAAAGTTTCTCTCTGTTACTCTGCACTTGGCGTCGCGCGAACTTCCTTTTCAGTTCCATTTTTTTCCGCAGGGCGATTACGGTGTGCTAGAAAAATCTGTTTGCACAAGCTGAGTGAGACGTAGGATGGAAGTCCACGACCTAGTGCCTGAGTCCCTGCCGGGCCGACACGGTTCTCATTGAAGTTCACGTAGAAGTTGAAGGGGTGCCGCTCCCGGTCTCTCCCGGCGATCTCCTCCATCTCGTCCGTCCGGGGCGGAGGGCGGCGGCGCAGCAGAGGAGCCAGCTCCACTGCCCCGTCGTCATCGAGACCGACGCAGCGCAGGAGCACCGCCTTCAGCCGCGCGTTCTGTTGAACACTTCTGAAGAGCGTCACCACTCCGTCGTTTGAAAGGCGGGAATTATAGCTCAAATCGAGAAGCCTCAGCGGGCTTTCCGTTGAACCACCCAACCCAAGGCCGCGGCACAAAGTGGTAACATCAGCACTGCACAGATCATTGCGAGACAGATCCAACTCTCGGAGGTGCATCGAGTGGGAGAAGATAAGCGGGAAGAACAGATGAAGGCCACTACTGGGCACACGCATCGCCGTCGTCGGAAGCGCTTCATCGCTTCGGCACCCTACCTGCAACGCCAAGCGGCGAAGCGGATTTTTTGTGAAGTCTTCACGAAAGATATCTGCAGCTCGTTCGCACAGCCGCGTGTCGAAACGGCACCGCCTGAGCTGTAGCTGGTCGGAGCGAGGCTGCCGGTGCATCAGGCGGTATAACGAGTCCAAAACGGCGTTGGACGGTATGGAGGCTTCGTGCTGGTCAACACTCGAAGGCGTTGACTTTGGTTTTGGCGAGCGGGACCTCACCCCCACCGACAGCTCAGTGCTACGGCAGGAGCCTTCATGGTTGTCATTTACGTCATTTGATGATGTCACTGTTTGGTCGGAGTGCTCTTTCTGTAGTTTTTGGAGCCCAGCAACCCGTCGCGCGGTGTCCGAGCGTCTTCGCTTCATTCCATACGCAAATAACACGTAAAGAAGAGAAATGCTTAGAAAAGGAACAAGAAAGGGAAGATAAGGTTTGAAAAAAGAAAAAAAAAAAGAACAGGTATGAAAAACTCGAGCTCGAGTGCGATCACCACACCACTGAGCACATACGTGGGAGAAGAGCATGCAGCACTGGCGTTAACAGTTCCACAATAGGGATTAGTTGGGTCTCATGATGCCGTAGAGGATTCCTCCGTCTCTTGCCGCTAAGCACCACCGTACTGAAACGGCTGAACGCTCGAAACATGGCGAATACTCACTGTCGGAGCACTGAAATGACACGTAGGCCCTGTGGCTTTCAGTGTGGGTTGTGGCCAGCCGAGCGGTGCAGGACAGCGCTGCGGCAGAAGCCTCAAGCGGCGTTGCTGAGGAGCCACCTCGACACGCCACGCATTGACGCTGCTATCCCGATGCGAAGTGACGAAGCGAGTGCCGGTGGTGTTCCACACCGCGTTGATGACCTCCGGACACTGTAGCGGCACGCTTACCATGTGATGCAGGCTCGTCACTCTCACGCGCTGAGGGGCGGCAACACTATCCGAGAGCCCCGCGGGGCGACGGAACAGGGACACAGCCACCCCGTGCGCTGCCGAAACTCCTAGGAGCATGACAAAGCTCCTCCCTGACATCGGCGCCCACACCAGCTGCCGAAATCCTACCGTGTCCGCGTGGCGGTGCAGCGCAGGGAGTGTGCTGCACCGCGTAAAGCGGGCGCTGGTACCCTCCCAGGCCACGGTAAAGACGTGCACCGCGTCGCGGAAGCCGGCGCTGAGCAGTACCCCCGTGGAGTCCCACGCCACGCACTGGCAAAACGCCTTGTCCGGCCCGGTGTCTGCGGCCTGGGACTCCTCCCAGCGGTTCGCTTCGCAGTGGTGCCCGAGCCGCGTGAAGACTTGAAGGCCGGCACTACCACCCGCCAGCGCGATGGCGTAGCCCACAGGGGAGAAGGACATCTGAAGGCAGGTCGGGTGGTGCAGGAGATCCTCGCGTGTCCATCGACTGTGGGAGTACCGATAGAAGTGGAGCCCCCGCCCCGGGCACAGGGCTGCAAAGTAGATACCGTTCTGCCACGGGGCCCAGCAAATCTGCGTGACGGAGTACGGCAGAGCGTCAATGCAGATAGTGTGCCGTGAGGCATCCCAGCCCAGCAGACTAGAGTCCGTGACGAGAACGTTCGGCTGGCGGTGCAGAGAATCCGCACAGCGGTACAGCACACCCGAGACCTGCTCGAAGGCCGGCATGTGCTGCGTGCCGCTCACGTAGATCTCGTTGTCGCTCGTCAGCATGGCAAGAAGATGGAAATGACTGTTGTGTTGCATCGCCGTCACGATTGTATCCTGGTTCTTGAAGTGGAACAGCGGCAGCATGCACGTCGTGGCTGCCGGCTGCACCGCACAGGAAGGCCCCACCACATCGGCCACGCCGCGGTGGGCGGTCGTCGCAGGGTCCAGTGAGGAAGTGGTGAAGGTGTTAACCGAAGCGCTCGGCCACCGCAGGGCTTCCGCGCTCATAACCGGCCGCGTTCGCGTTCGTTAAGGTCTTCCCTAAAAGTAAAGGAGAGAAAGGAAATTATCTGAGCCGCTCGCAAGATGAAAAGTAAGCAACAAGCTGGAGAATCGCTTCATCAGCACAAAAAAAATAAACAACAACTTCCTTTTTATTGTATTCTCAAATAGTGATGGGCGAGGCGGAGAAAGTTTGATTCACAAAAAAATATCATGAGCTAAGGTTAAGGCAACGCATAAAAAATGAATAAAAAATGAGAACAACAAGCACTTGCCTATGCGTTTTAAAAATCAGTTTCACTTCAGGAGCTTCATTCGCTTCTTTTGAACAGTAAATCGAAAAGATCATTTAACGAAATACGAAGAAGTGGGAAGACCTCTAGTTAGCTGCATCGGCACGATCTATTTTAACGGCTCTCTGTTCTCCGTACCACTAGTCGTTAAAGTAGTGCACAAAAAGATGCATACATGCAATCATTATTCATTTACTATTATTTACTTATTCTTTTCAAACATATTTTTCACGACGAAATAGAAAGATAAATAATTTGTCAGATTAATAAATTGTAAAAATAATAGTAATAATAATATTACATAAAAAATAGTAAAACAGAGTGACAACACCTAAAAACTTTTTAGAAAATGAAAAAAAAGTTCATGTATATACATATATATAACGACCATGTCCATAATACACCAGCAATGTAATTCAAGTAAAAACAGGGTTAACTTAGAAAATTTCAAAAGGAATGGAGGGTGGAAAAAATACGGATCAGGAAAAACAGTTACAACAATAACGCAGAATGAAGTTCAAAGAGCACAGCAACACGAATAAAAACTGAGAATAAAAGTGCAAACAAGAAATGTTTCCCGGTGTGTGTGCCCACTCACTTCTACACGGGCATGATGGGAGGAACGAATTTTGTTATGTGCTGTCTCAAGTCTAGGAATCCCTTCTCATACCTTAGCACGCCTTCCATCTAGATTAACGGCAAGAATGAAAGAGTTGATTATGGTACTTGACATGCGTAGTTTAGTCAAGTAGCAGTAGTTTCCTTTACTCTCTTATTATTTAGTCCCTTATTTAGTGATACTCGCTGCAGCACCGTTCTGCACAAAGTGAAGCCATCCTTTGCCTAGCTTCCACATCCAAAGAATATTACTCGACTTCTCTTGTTCGGTCCATTTTTTTTCTTTGATTTTCTTCTGTTGAAGCGTTTTCCGCAAACCACACACTCAGTCCGCAGTAAAGGAATTAAAAAATGAGAATCACAGTAGTGAATAGACTCGTTCGCCCTTGCGTGAAGGAGAAAATAAAACGCAAATCAAATTAAGAATCAAGTACTAATCATCAAAAAAAAAAAATGATATTTTATTTCTTCGTCCCGCACTCACCTCCGTTTCTCGTTGTCCTACACTCGGTTCGATTTTTTTTGTTGTTGTTTTTTAACAAGTTTCACATTTTTTAAAGTTAAATGTACATCTGAAGAATAAAATAGAACCGGGTTGGTATGATCTATACACCTACCCTTCATCGCATAAAGTGCAATGGCGATCCCGCCAGCAACACGAGCGAGATGACAGAAGAACCACTCAAGCTCTCTCCTGTTAGAGTAGAGCATTATAAACAAAGAAAGTAGTGATTATAAGAGGGTAAAATAAAAATGGACCTATGTGTCCATAAATTTTTAAATTATGAATAAAAATTTCTCTTCTGGAGTCTCTGTCATTCTCTAATTCCGGAGACATCGCACTGCATTCGCATATTGTCACAGCGGCGAATTAGACACGGGAGAGGACAAGGAAAGGGAATTCAGGGAAGATGAAAAGGTACCTGAGTGTGCGGTGCGGTGAAGAGCATCATAAATAATAAAGGAAAGTCTCGAGACAGCCCATCGGACCGAATGCTCACAAGATTTAAAAAGACGCGAAGTAATATAAGTTAGAAGTTAGTATTCGTTGATTCATATTATTTTTTTTCTGAGACACATATATACAGAAAAATAGGAAGAAATATCTAGCGCATCTATACGAGAGGTATAGTGTAGTACTGTGTAATATATATTAGTTAATACTAGTAAAAGATATCGTATTTTCCTCCTCAATTCGTATCTTTCGTAACACAAGCTTTAAAAAAACATTTAGCTTTTTATCCTCTGTACTTCTTGGTACTTCTGTGCTAGTGAAAACGAAGGTGTTGCCATGGTTCGCTAAATCTTCATTTTAAAACAAAAACCGTAGAAAGGAGGTGCACAGCCCTCCATCTTAGGCATACTAAGGAAAGAACCATAGAAGTGAATCCTGTAGTTAGAAGAAAACTGAACCGATGCGCAATGCATCTGAGAAAGCGAAGCGAATGGAAGGCCAGAGCTCATCTCATCTCGCCGTGCTGTGTAAAAATAAGGGAGCGAAATCAGACCGTGTCCGCCTTCCCTAACCAGAGAACGAAGGCAGAACATGTTCAGCGAAACAATTCCCAGAAAATGTCGCTCAATGGAAAAGAAAATTAAAAAAAGAAGTCGAAAAATTACCGTTCGTTCTTAAAAAATATATGATTATTCTTACACATTCGAAGCTTAAGGGTCTTTTAGCATGATCGCCACATCGTTCCTAAGGCCCTTGTCACGCTCTCTCTCTCTTTCTCTGTCTCTTTTGATTAAAGACGCGCAATGAGTACCGTAATGTTATCACTGGACCCCCTCCCCAGCGCCGCGCAGAGCAGCTCCTCGCAAAGGTGTCCGAGGACCCCTTCCCAATCTCCCTCGGTCACAGGGCTCAGCTTGGTAAGGCTCGCGTCCAGGTGTGCCGAGACGTCCGCGAGGGAGAACACGGACCATAGTCCGTCGCACGCGAGCACAAGAAGGGGCCGAGAGGCCGAGTCAGTGTCCAGGAGCTCGAGGGGCACCGCACAGAGCGACGGCTCCGCTACCACGCCGCTTGGCGACCCGCCAGTGAGCTGCGGGAGTTTGAAGTGTGCATCCCCCACGGAGCGCGTGAGTTCCAGATTCACATACAGCCGTTGCGGGTGGCGCACTCGGCAGCCCTGGGCAAGGCGTCCGCCGGCTTCCAGCACCCGGGCCTTCTCGTCGGGTGAGGCCAGGGTGTGCTTCTGTGTTAGTGCAGCCGGTGGCCGGCAGAACGTGTACAGCATCGCCTCCGCGTCGCCCACATTCGCCACGTAGAGCGTGCGTTGGGCGATGAGTCCCACAGCGCAGGCGGCCCCGGCGTGGCGCAGGTCTACCGCACTTCCCGACTCATTCGTCTCTTCCTCGGAGCGCTGCAGGAACTGGCGGTCCGCGGCAATGATACTGTCGTAGATTGCCTTGTCGGGGTGCGTTTTGAGCTCTGGATGCTTCAGGATCATACTGTATAGGTGATCACGCAGGTACTCTGCACACTGGGAGCCGCCATGTCCATCAAACACGGCAAAGAAGGGAGTCGCGCAGTCTGGCACAAGTGCATGAGAGTCCTCCATCTGGCGGCGCAGCCCCTGCGTCGCGCGAACAGAAGCCACAGGGGCCGGGAAAACGGCACCAGTAGCACCGCATCCGTGTGGCTCTGCTCCGTAACCACAGTCATGAGCCGTCACGCGTGCAGCTGAGCACGTCCTCTTTAAGATAGGTCTTGCCATGCCTCTTTTAGCGAACCTCTTGTGCACAAGCTATGGGTATGTCAAAATCCCTCCGAGATAGAGATTTAGGTAAATATGAGTTTGAAAAATAAAAAACAGGGACAACGAATTATCTGCAACCTGAGTTCCGAGAAGAAAAGAAGAAATAAAGAAGAAGGATATCCTGTTAAAACAAGAAGAGTGTGCATAATCATGGCCTCAATCACACTCTGTGAATTTCGCCAAGTTATTAATTATTATTTTTTTTACAATGATAAAGGCAGGCGTTGTTATTCACCCTCTATTTTCGCAATGAGAAAAGAATATATTTTCTACAGCTTTAGCCATTCCATGTCGTACAACTCCGTTCAGCTCGCGTTAGCTCCGTGAAAGGGGAAATCAATATGAGAAAACAACAAGAAATCTTGGAGAGAAACGCGAAGCTGGGAGGGCAGAGGGAAGAGTAAAGTGTTCTTGGGTCCGGAGAGAACGCGCCGGCATAGAAAGGGTTCTCGATCTCCTCACAATTATAATATTTTAAAATGGAAAAAAATTAAACCATCAATACGATATTTACAACTTAGTTCTGGATAAAGATGTTGTAAATGTGGATATAACGACAAGCCTCGGAGAACAAAAGGAAATGGGACAAAAAGAAGAACAAAAGTGGAGACACGACGAGAATCGGCTTAGTAAGAAGTTGAAAAGAATGTAATAAATTGAAATGAAATGGAAAAGAAATTAGAAAACACAATAACGTGCACATTTTGTGATGTGCAATAATATACTCTTCACGAGAAACTTTGGCATCTCTACTTGAATTTCTACTCGAAGATATTGACACCATATCACGAGAACAAATAAGGAAATGATAGTTAGTCTCTCAACATAGATGCTAAAGAAGAAGAACAGGTCCAACACAAAGAAAGCAAAAGAATCGAAACATTTATCGAAAATAAACAATTCCTCACTACGACGCTCTTTCCCGCTCTCGTCTTTCTTATTCTTTCCTTTTTATTTGTTTTGCTATTTTCATTGCCACTCCTCAGATATATATTTTTTCTCTCTTCCTGGTTCAAGCTTTGTTTAATTTATTTTTATTTTTTCTTATTTTTATTTTTTGTTTTTTTTTTTTGTTTGTTTGCTTTACTTCTTCTCCTCTCTTTTAACTTTTTATCCTTTCATTATATTTTTTACTCATTTCGTTTGCGTTTCCAGATGTTGTCTAGGTGCGGCTGTCTTTCGTCTCCGCAACTGTCTAGTCCCCGCAAATGGTCGACACAACAGCACTACTGAGCGCAAGATCATCCATTTCCTCCGCATCGTTCGTGCCACGTTCATCGCCCCTTACCCTCTCTGAAGGCGTCGTTGTCCATGTGCTTTGTGCTTGGCGAAACCTTCTAGACCATAGACCAGAGATCTCGTCAAGCACAAAAGCACACGGTCTAAAGGGACTAAATTGGTACCGTGACCAGCGCAAAGCTGTAAGCGATGATGCACTGGATCGGTTCGCAGTATGGACTGTATGAATACAGGGATCCACCTTTGAAGGGCACGTGTATCGTGTATCTCTTGCCTCACTGTGTTCTGTATCGAATAGGCGAAACGATCTCCACTTTTTTGTGTGTGGCTTCGCTCTTCGTCGTCATGTTTCTTTCTTTTAAATCGGATCGGTTCATCCATGTCAGCAGAATCAAGTCTTCTGAAGAAGAAGTCCTCACGATTTCTTTGTTTCCACCTGCCTCTTCAAGTGTACCAGCATTGCCGTCACATTATCCGTGCTTCCTTTATTCAGTGCTGCCTGCGCCAGCTCTTCCGCAATCACTTGGGCAGCAACGCCTGACTTAAAACGACGGTAGCAAAAATCGATAACTTCGGCGTACGTCATCACATCCCACAATCCGTCACACCCGATAACCAGGAACTCATCATCCGGACTCAGCTTTATGGATCGGACCTCTGGAACGGCGATCACACCAGAGGGTTTTCCGTCAGTGTACTCATCCAACTTGAATCCCGCATCACCGATAGCCCTTGTGACGCCTAGACTAACTACACTGGGGTTAAATTTCGGATGCCCCACCCGATGGTGAAAAATCTTTCCTCCAACAGACTTCACCCTCTCCATTTCCGAGCTGTTATTCAGTAGATTATGTTTTGTGGTCAAGACCACCGGACTCCCATTGCGGCAGAGAACGATTTCAGAGTCCCCTACATTTCCTACGAACAAAGTGTCTTCGCCGAGGAGGGCAACGGCACACACACTTCCCGACTCATTCGTCTCTTCCTCGGAGCGCTGCAGGAACTGGCGGTCCGCGGCAATGATACTGTCGTAGATTGCCTTGTCGGGGTGGGTTTTGAGCTCTGGATGCTTCAGGATCATACTGTATAGGTGATCACGCAGGTACTCTGCACACTGGGAGCCGCCATGTCCATCATACACGGCAAAGAAAGGGTACCCATCTTTCACCATCACATGTTGGTCTTCCATGGTGCGTCGAGTGCCTTGCTCGGCTGTGGCTCCGCAGTCCACCACACGGAAAAGGGAAGCTCGATTTCCATTGGGACTAGCAGAAGCAGACGTAAGAGCACTTGGCACCGTCTTACTAGGATGTGAGCTGGACTTAGGGGAGCTACTCGCACCACCTGGTTTGTTGACCGTAGTCATGTTCTCCTCGATAAAGATAATAGCAAGAAGGAATGAATGAATGAAAACTGGAAAGAGAACTTTTCGAAATAGTTCTTTTGAAACGTATAATTTATATATCTATATATACCTATATATATATGAGACTGATAAACTAATACTGCGCAGCTAAAGTACTAAGGTAGTATACATACAATTATTTTCTGTCGTTATTGTTCTTGACTGAATTTCAAGTAGCTTGTGTAACGGGAAAATGCTGTAAAATGAGATAAACCAAGAAAATGCTATGAAAAAGGAAAAAGAAAAAATATTGAGGAAACGTCTCCCTGTTGCGGCAAAAAAATGTAAAAAAAATGGAAGAGAGTGTTGAAGAACGACCAGCACACGTTTCACAACGTCCCAAGTTCTTTTAGTCTCATGTCAGCTGACAAAAAACAGTCAAACTGGTGTCATAAAAATATTTTATAGCGTTGCCATTTTTGACTTTTCGAAGAAAAAACATGGCCCGTTCCTCCCAAGCCACACCTCCCCGAACAAACATCGAAGCGAGATGGATGGACACGTTTTCGTGGTGTGCCCATGAGAACCGTGTAGCCATGCCTATACCGTAAAATAAAAATACGCGCAAAAAAACAAATAGAAGATTGCTTCTCAGTAGTTCCGGTAAGAGCCTGTTGTTTCCGCTATTTCCCCCTCTACACTGAAGCCATCCACGCTTGCCGAGTCGTTTTCTAAATCCACGGAGTTGCGTTGGTCTACCTTCCCTTCCTCGTGCTCGGAACATCCCGGATCTTCCAGCAAATTTTGAGAGGACAAAATCACAGGCGACCGCTCCGGATCCCAATGCCCGGTTTCGGGTAGAGACGTCCGTTCGCGAGACTGCGACGGAGTCCTGGCATCGTGGCTTCCTTGTCGAGGGTGAGTGGTTGCTTTAGCAAGCTGAACCCACTCTACAAGAACAAATGAAGAGGGGAGATCTCCAGACAGTCCGAGCGTGCTCCAGCACCTCTTAAAAAAGCTGGTGGATACGGTTTCTTCCAGTACGCTGGGTAACTCCGCAACAAGGTCGAGCTGTACTTCCAAAGGGATGCACAGCAATAAGGCCGAAGTGGGCTGCAGAGAAAGCAGAAGCTTCAACCCAAATACGCGTAGTAAGTAGTTCTTTTCGTGGTATATACGATCGAGGTCCTTTTCATCTTTATTAGAAGAGTTGGAACGGTACATTCTGAACACCGAGGTAAATGCATAAAACTCCTGAGCTTGAGTAGAAAGAGAAGCCCCATCATCGTGTCGGTGCTGCTGTCGAGCACTTAGAAGGTACCCTTCCCGTTGAGATTCCATGCACACTCCTCGGGAGTGGATAAGCTCCTCCATAAATCCCTCCATGATCTGAGTCCAAATAGTGCCTGTAGGAGGTAAAGTCCCTAAGCTGGGACGGCACAGCACCACTAACTCTGCCATCATAACCGCGAGAGGAATCATGATCAGCTCCTGCGTCACTCCCAGATGGACATTTTTTCCCACAATGGATTCCAGTTCGAGTTGTAGTGTTTCAAGACCGCATAAGTCCTTCGTGATAACAGTGTACTCACAACAAGCCAGGAGTGTTTGCCTAAGAGAATTTACATACAGTTCCGTTGAAGAGGATTCCGAATTGTCAAATCCCTGTCGCAATTTTTCCCGCAATTTTTTGATAAGAGCCTCTCGCAATGCATTAAGAACGCAATTCTTCGCAATGCTTATCAAGGCATTTTTTTTTTCTTTTGAAAGTACTGGTGCGTGCACCAATAAGCTATTTGTTGCAGCTGGAGTATGATGCAGTTCTTCCCAATCCTCGGTTCGTTTAGACGTAAAAAGATCAAACTGTTCCGTCCGCTTATAATCTAAAGCCCAACGAGAGAAGTAGGGATGGTCGTTCAAGCAATCCAGAGCCGAGGACCGACACAGTCCCACCCACCTGCCCGCCACCTTCCTCAAGTTCTCTTCCACTTCATTGTAGAAGCCATTGTTTGGTAAAATATCCCTCAACACTCCTATAATAACGTCTACGAAATCATTGCGAATGAGCTCTTCCTCCAAAGAGACGGATTCAAGAATACCTTGGAACAACTCACACACCTGACGCGAAACATCTTCCTCTGTAAAACTTGTGGCGGCAGAAAGAAGTCCTTTAGTTGCTAATTGGACGAGAATGCGGTAGTCAATGCGATCAAAGTTGGTATTTCCCGGTTGTGGAACCCCTTCAAACACTTGTTTCATGCAGGGGGCAAGATAATCGCACAGCAGTGCGGCACGAGTACTTTGATCCAAAGCAGCACCATAACACTCAAAGAGACACCAAACAGAAGCTACAGTGTGAGCTCGAATCCTGGGGGACTCTCGACTTAAGCCTCCAATGACGTTCCTAAACGTAGCTTCCCATAATTCACCCTTGCTTTTCCGCCCGACTGTAAGCCCTTGTTCGAGGTTCGAGACATGCGGCACTGCTTCTACAGTTTTCTCAATCCCCCAACGAGCAATCGCACTTGGATTTTCTACTTCGAACGATTCAAATACTCCGAAATGCAGCCATCGCGCTACAGCAACCAGTACAGAGATGCATTGAAGACCCATATTTTCATCTGGCTGTGCAACTAAAAAAGTGCCAATGCAATTGATAAAATCTCCTAAATACTCTGCAACGGACCCGATATGGTAATGCGCAATACGCATTATCATATTCCATCCAGAGGCACAGCAATGCTGGGTAGAAGCTGAGCGCAATAGACAAGAAAAAACATTCCTCCATCCTTCTTGAAGAACGCAAGATCCACGTTGAACAACATCTTGCAATAAAGATAGAACTTTCAACTGTGTTTCAGGATAAGCAGTCTGTGAGAAAATGTCATCTAGAGGCTGGAGCAAACCCATTTTCTGAGCAGAAATTCGCTTTCCATCTTCCCTTAAAAGAAAACCAAGAATGATAACGAGTAAGTCCTCCACAGCTGGAATGGCTATACTGGGATGCATTAACCCTGCTTGCACAAATACCTCGCTTGAGCTTTTCCAAAGCTCAAGCAACTGAATGTCGTTGACAGTAGATTCACAAACAGTAATAAACTCTAACAGTTTATTAAGGGAAAAGCACCGTTCTTGTCGTAATTCCATACCGCAGCATCGAATCAAGCCTTGAGAAAGAGACAGCTTCGCAATGTCGCTGAACCTCGTGACATCAAATAAATGCTCTAGCCAAGTATCAATTGCAGATGCAGGAACCGCACGAAGGTTGGTAAGAGTCACAGCTCGGATACTTACAGAAGTCCCAGTAATGCTAGAGGGAATCGCAGAAAGATCACCGAACCACATATCTGGAGGAAGAGCTTTCGGCAGAGCACTGGCATCACTGGTAACCGCCCGAGCTTGCCTCCGCCAAAGCCCCTCCACCCCATTCGCCACAGCATCGAGCAAAGAAAGTGCACAGTAGCCTATTTCCCAGCACCTAGGCGGAAAATAGTTCCCGTATACACGAAAGAGATTTAGAGTGGTTGTAAGAAGTTCTAATCTCAGCGGTGAAATCAGCCCACGCATTTCTACTTGCCCAGATCGGAAAATAATAGCTTGGGAAAGGTTCGAGAACGCAAACAAGTACTCCATCAGCCAAACCGTTTCATCGTACAACCCGAAATGAGAGCACAGGCGAATCATGTGCATGAAGCCGCTGCGAAGACAATTGTAATGGTAGCGATTCTCAGCGTTATCCATGTATTTCTTAATGGGATCCCCGACAGCAGAGTCCGAGCTAGTTTCAGAAGCGCGAAGAACAGACGCTAAACAACAAACAAATGTGTAGCAAATTTTTTTGGCTGTAGAATCCCAGATAATTTCAAGGAAATTGGGATCAAAAGAGCAGTTATTCTCTCCAGCGTCTTTTTCGTATTTCAACTTCTCGGTAAGCTCCTCAACAGTGGCGGAAACATTCCAACCCTCCATGGCGATGACTCTTTCCAGAAACGCCACACTTGGTGTCTGAAGATTACTACGAAGTACGATTTCACTCTGAGAAATTCTCTCATAAACGCCTTGGAGAATTGCGGTGTCAATATCATTTCCGTTGTCAATTCCTCTGTTATTCTGCACAAATTCATCTAATTTCATCTTATTCTTGACGTGAGGGCTATGAGCGTCCGTATTGAGCATACAAATAGAAAATGACAGAACAAAAGCGGCATCCATAGATGGAAATGAATCCTCATTTTGAGAGTAGTAATGCTCCGAAAAAAGCTCCATGGTTTTGTCAACTACTTGAGCTTCACCAACTAGTTTAAAACCGCCAAGAAAAATGCGTAAGGCTTCATCGATTCCAAAACCCTTAAAATCGTGTAGGTCAATCCACGCCTTGAAAACGTTTTGAGCGTGCGTGTCCCGAAGACATTTAGAGAAGTACTCTCCAAGAATGATTCGATCTATATTTCCATCACTTTCTTTTAATACGTAAGCTTGTTGGCGGATGAGGCAATCCTCTCCGCAATACGTTTCCACAACTGAGTCACCGTTTTTCCCCTTCATTTGTTCACAGCAGCATCGTGGAGGGAAAGAAGTAGTCACCAGGGAAATTGCTTCAAAGGGTTTTTTTAACTGGTTAAAGATGTAAAGAAACTCTGAATAAATCTCTTTAATGGACCGCATTCTCTTAAAAAGTTTTGTACAGTGAAGAGCTCCACTTTTAACCTCCTCCGTCACTTGAGAATTTTGTGCTTTAGTCGTGGTCAGCCACTGTGAAGCAGAGGAGAGGAACGCAAACAAGGTTAGCAATGCTTCCTGTTTTAGTAAATCTGACGAGCGCGAGTATATTCTGCTAACTGCAAAAGATGAAATGTATTCAGGGTGTGACGTACTTAGGATTCCCATACAATCGCCTGTTTTTGACATTTGAGAAACATCAGGAGAAACCTTTTCAGTTCCGCAAAACGCACACAGCTCGTCTATCACACTTTCCAGCAACCCAGAAGAAAAACTAGTGGAGCGGTGCAGAAACAAGTGTATCATGTCGAAAGGGTCCTTCAGGTGAGCGCGAAGAGCTTTACACAGATGAATTTTCTGCACCTCTGAGCAACGAACGGAAGGAAGAAATCGGAGGTAGACCTCTGAAAAAACCAGGCTACCACAGAACAACCGTTTGTAAGCACCAGTAGAAGAGCAAAAATACTGAGAAAGTCGAACAGATAGCTGAAACACTTCCGTGTTAAGATGCCGTGTGGTCCTTAGTGTCGAGGGAAGCACCCGGTTACGGAAGCAGGAAATAAGCGCACTTCCTCGTTTCATAATAATGTTCTTTTCGATCAAATGTAGGAAAAAATTTAGCAGAGCACACATTACTATTCGAAGGTGCTCTTGTTGATCCACTGTAGCCGTTTTGCTAACCATTAACTTATCTAGAAGATCCGCCGCCAACGTGGCCATTGTGACAACATCATTCTCTAAAGGCAAATTGTCTCCTTCAGCACCGCTTTGAAAAGATCCTTCAAGAGATGCAGCAGTTGCCTTGCCAATGGTTCTGAAGCACGACTGCACCGCACCGCTAGACACAGATGGAGAGACAACAAGGCTTAACGTCAGTTCAAAAATCTTGCACAATTTACCACCGTTTAAAATTAGTCCGCCACACTCCAATTCTGTTGTCAGGATTTCTTTTCGGTGCATGTGAGGTGCGATGCAAGCAGTTAAAGCATACAGTAAACTTTCTTGAGCACGGTCGGGTATCAATTTTGATTCCAACGACTCCGCTGCTGTAATTATACTATCCACTAAACCAGTGAATACGTTTTCAGCATCATTCTCAGATAATTGACAAGAATTTTTGAATTGCTTCTGTGCTGGTGGTCCAAGAAGTTTCGAAAGAAATGCAGAGCCCACATTACTTCCATCCACCTCCACTGAAGATATCGTTGAGTTTAGACCCGTCGGAATGGTACCGCTGGAAAGCAGGAGTGAAAAAAGTTCTAGCAAAGATTTTATCGACTTTGTATTTCGCGAAGAAGGCGATGATTTTACTTCAAAAAGCAGGAGTCTTTTGGCGGCTTGTCCCAATAGAGAGATCTCTGTGCTACTAGTCGCATATTTTTCGACAGCTTCTGGAAGGCTTTTCTTCCCCTCAACGACCTGAGGAATATTTTTTCTGTTCGTCTTCACAAATTTCTCTGAATGAGCAATGTGAAGACTATACTTTAGATTACTCGTTGCAGAAAAAAGAAAACTTTTCTCATCGCCACTTTTAGCATCGGAGAGGCACTGCTCGCATGCTGATAGAATGCTCTGAAAAGATTGAGTATTCATCAAGCGTTATTTAATTTTACAACCTCTGTCTAGATATCACAAAAAATACGAGAAATATGAGCATATTAACTCCACCATTAAATATCGATAACATTTCACCGTGCCAAGCACACTCACACAACAAAAAAAAAAAAGGCAACTCTTTTAAAACTTCTATGCTTTCATTCTTGAACTGATGGTTCGTTTTGACGGCCATATTTGGTAATGTCAAGTGCCCTCTGCAGCCGAAATACTTCGGTGTCTGACTGCATTCGTAGCTGTAGTGCCTGCTCTTCACCTTTCCGAGCCTCTTCAACCATAACAGACATTTCTTCCACTCTTTCAAGAAGGTCAGAAATCTCATCACTCTTCTCCTCCAGTTCCTTTTCTAGCTCCTTCATTTCTTGTTCGTGAAAGAACAAAATCTCCTTAATTTCAGATTGAAGTTCCTCTACTTTTTCGTCATTGTGATGCATGTCACTCCTTGTGTTCACTTTTTCTCCCAGCTCCTTGGAAAGATTGGAAAGTTCTTCTTCCAGGTCATGTACTCTCTTTTTGTATTTCTCAACATTTTGATGCTCTCTTCTCTTACTTTCAGAGAATTCATCGCGCATACTCGCTATGCGTTGTACTACATTGCTATTGGAGCAACTAGTTCCTAGTATTTTCTGAAGCTCGCACAGTATATCATTGTGCTCCTGGGTCTTTTGGTTCAGCTGACAAGAAAGTTCTGCTGATTTGTCAGCCGTTTCACGGAGCCTCTGTATTAGCTCTTCTTGCAAATTGAGTTTGTTTATAAGAACAGCATTCTCTTCTTGAATTTTTGCGCTGGCACTCTCAGCATTATTTACTCTACAGAGAAGATCTGCCGAAACTGTTTCTTCCCTTTTTGCCATCAAGTAGCTCGATGCAAGTTCATTTCTGCAGAGTTCAACCGATTTTTGAAGTGTTGTGTTCTCAGAATTAAGCCGATCACATAAGAGTATCATCTCCATTAACTCGCTCTCGTATGCTTCTCTCTCACAAATAAAATTAGTTCGTGGAAGAGATTCTAGGACCTGAGAGAAATACATTCCACTCTCACCTCCTTGTTTAGCACCTAGAAAGCTCATAAAATTCGCCGCCACACGATCAAGGCCTCGCTTATCCCCTAAATTAGCATCTCTTAAATGTATCATTGACCAAAAAGGATGCTGAGAAATTCGAACGTCCAATTCAGACGGTTCAACAGAAGGATGATGAACAACTTTAAAGGAAGCAGTGAACTCGCTCTCCGTTGCCGAAAAATGAGTATCAATGACACAATGTAGTGGCACTTGACAGCAGAAAGCAGCCTCTGCAACGAATGTAGTTCTTGTTTCCTCTGGTTTGGACCGCAAGATATTTTCAAAGCCACTCCAAGAAAAAAAAGCCAAATGATTCGTCACAATCGTTGGCCACCGTGAATCCCACGGCCAGCGAGAATCAAAAAATTTTAGCTCTTGTAGTTTCTGTGGTGAGCGAATGTCAAAGCGAGAAAAATAGCGTCCGTTTATTCCTGGTGAATCAAATCTAAGAGCATCTTCCTCGTCGATAACGACGAAAGATGTGTCTTTAGAAGCAAGCTTCTCGATAATATTAGATATACAAATTTGTCTGGAATGGGAAGAAACGCAGAACAGTCTTCCTTTCGCATCATTGTATCTTCCTTCCTTAATAATGCTTTTCAGTTTTTTAAGTGACTCCAGTCTCCTCTTTAAAGATTCAACGTCAGATAAGTCTTTCAAGGAGCTTTTGATTTCTGTGTTATTAGCTGCCCCTTTACTGCAGCATTGAGCTATTACTTCGATATTTTTTTCCGAATGATCTATCTCGGCATCTAAGCAGCTAGGCAAAAGAGATTCCCAAATATTTTCCCTATATTCGAGGACACTGCAAGCTCCATTCTCAACACTGGTGACTTTTCCGATGGTCCATTTTCGATTATTAGTGTCAAGATACTCGAAGGAAACAATACTATCCACTAAAGTCATATCTGAAACCCTGTGAACAAGAAATTTTAAAAAAAGAAAGAGACGAGCAAAGATACATCATATGAAAAAACAAAGAGGGAGGTGAAATAAAACAAAAGAAGACAAATATTGTATATTATTCATTTGTACTTTTCTGGTCATCTAAAATGTAAATTTTGTTTCGATCTTCTCTAAAGCTAATCATTCATAACAAAAAAACAAATAAAACGTATTCATAGCATGCGACGAAAAAGAAATATATATATAGCTAATTAAATGTTTGAAACTGATGAACAGAAAGAAAGAATCGGAACAAAACAATTAACTTACCATACTCTTTGATCATCTTTGCTTATGAGAAACCATGCTTTAACTGAATATTTCACAAGAATACGCAAATAAGCTTCTCCATCACAAAAAAAAAAGTTAAAACTATCGACTAAAATATATTTTAAAAAATTACAACCTTGAAAAAAATATTGCTTATCCCATTCGCAGATGCACAGCGTAACATCCAAAAAAAAAAAAGAAACAGAAAGAACGTAGTACAAACAAAATGTTGTTCTAGTTATTATTAATTGTATGTTTCTCTTGACTCTCTGATTTAGTAACATATTCATTAATATATTTTTTGGTTGTTGTTGTTGCCATTGTTGTGGCGGGGGTATTTTTTGTTGTTGCGGTTTGTTTGATTGTTTGCTTGACCATTTTTTTATATATAATTATATCTACCAAATTTGGAGCTAACACACCACGAACTAAAATACTAAAATTATACTAATTCATAATGCAGACAGATAATTTAAATATGAAGAAGAAGCAGAATTTGTTGTCAACATTTTCATAACGATAATTTGAGGAAAAATTGAGAATTAAAAAAAAAATTTCAAAAAATGTGCTATCTCGAAGAAGACTTTAAAAACATTTTTAAAAAATGGACTGCGATTGCGCTGAGGCCAATTACACGTCTCTTAAATACACTGCACATATAAACCTGCTAGTAAATATATTTATCTATATATATAATATTCGTATTGTTATTATTATTATTACAACGATAAAAATGCTAATAATAACAACAATAATAATAATGATAATATAAATAATAACGATAAAAATAATAATAAAAATAATAATAATAACTTAAATAGCCATATAACAACAAAAAAAAAAATGAATACTTTAAGTTTTCCCAAAAAGAAAAATAAATAAGTAAATACAAAAAATTAAAAATAATAATAATAAAAAAGTTAAGTTATTATTATCAATAATAATAGTAGTAAAACTGATATTAAATTAAAACGGAAACAAAAAAAAAAAAGAGATAAGCTAAAACTTTTTATTGTCTTCTCTGTAAGACCTTTAAAGCGATATATAAAGGTTGAAAAAATTATTTTCTTACGCAAATAATTTGAATTTCGCCATGGCTCCATCGCACTCGTGACGAAAAATACTTCACTACATCCATCGAAAGGGGAAAGAATAACCGTTGCAATCAATTCTAATAAAATCAAAAACTTTGCATAACCGCCTTCAGTTCACCCAAAAGGCCTTTTCAATACCAATCCATTAAATCAAGCGCCGTTTCTTATTCTTTCCCAAAAGCAATTTTCCCAGCCCACCCCCCCCCCTCCCAACATTTTCCACCGGATTGTAAAATGCAGATGGGGCAAACGAAAAGGCCCGCTAAAAACCATTTTCCCCGCCCTATTTTACCCCGCTGAGAAGATCTTGTAATTTGCGACATAAAGAATTGCAATTGCAACAAATGCTCCTTAACCATTAAATAAAAGATAGAAATCTGCAAACCACAAACTCCCTTGGCTTTACTTTTAAAAACAATACACACACAAAATATTTTTCAAAAAGGCCCCCCTGTTCGAATGGTAGAATAGGTTCAAAAACACATGCGAGTTAAGAAGACATAAATTAACTCAAAGTTAAATATTTAATATAAAATATGAAATTTTATACTTTGCGCTAAAACCATTCGAGGAAACGTGATTTTTGGAGTCCACAACTGCATAAAGGAATATCAGTGTGCTACCTTTGCAATGATACAAATGATAATATTTCTGATTGATTTCGTTTTATGTTTCATAGTAGTTATTATATATGCATTCATTTGACAATTCAAGTAGACGTTTAAATCGGAGCACATCGCAATAAATCAAACACGAACAAGTGACAAACAAAAACTGCAGTAAATGGCGTTTTCTATTCTTATTTTTTTTCTTGAACCCCCGCTGTTTTTTGGACGGCCTATAAGAAAAGAAAAGAGTGTAGATAGGGAAATAGGAAAAGCTCAAAGAGCTGCAATGTAGAGACACGTATATAGGACGAGAAGAAGGTTGTAATGTTTACTTCGTTTTCCGATTAAGTATTCGAAAGAGAACTGTATATCGAAATATCGATAAAGGAATCGGAGAAGAGGAGGAGAGTAAGGAGGCATATCACAAGATGTAATT
Organism: Vickermania spadyakhi; assembly: GCA_030849815.1. Classification (NCBI taxonomy): domain Eukaryota; phylum Euglenozoa; class Kinetoplastea; order Trypanosomatida; family Trypanosomatidae; genus Vickermania; species Vickermania spadyakhi. The sequence continues at coordinate 64,880 of JASAOA010001782.1, forward strand.
TTATATTGTGTTCAAAGGAGGATGAAATCACTTTTTAAAGTTGTAAGGTTTTTTTGTTGGGGTGTTTTAAAGAAGACTTAAGATCAGGTGGGTGATATATATGGAACCGCTGACTCTAAATTTTCCTAATAGAAATGAAAAGAAAGAAAACATATAGAAAGAAGGAGAAAGAACGGGGGTTATTACAAGAAACGACGTGCAACGAGGACCTCAAAGGTAGGCAGGCAGTATATTTTTAATGGTTAATGGTTCATTGGGCCAAAGGCCCACCCTTTTAGGGATGATAATAAAAAATAATCTTTTTTGTGTTGTCTTGAATTTTGTTGAGTTCGAGGACCAGTTCCCCGCCCTCTACTAAACACTTTTCGGCTTTCTTGGCTAAACCAAAAGGGGCCTTAGGCTTTAAGGAATCCAAACCCGCGGCGCACATAAAACAAATGCGGTGGGAGGGTATCGGCAGTTTAGTAACACATTCCAATTCTCCCGAAGGGGGCAATTCAAAATTACCTAGCTTTTAGTTCATCCGAAAGGACTACTAACAGAGAGAACGACGTAAACGTGGCTAGCAATCGCTCCCCTTAATATCCTTTATGAAATCCCAAGAACTTCGCCGTGCCGGGGGATGGAGGGTGGGTTTTTAAAATTTTAATTCCAAATTCTTTTTGGGAGAATACAAGTCAACTTGGATTTAAAACCTTGGCTAAAGTTCTTGGGTATAAATCTGTACATAAGGATATAAATAGAAAAAAATGAAAAGAGGAAGAGGAACAAAGTAAACAAGGGAGAAAAAACTTTCCATAACACACAAAAGGTAAAGAAAAATCCCAAGCGGCAAAATGGGGTGCGGTTATATTAAATTAAGTCATATTTTATGCATATACAAAAGAAAATATTCCATAAATATTAATTTACAAAATTGTTTTGTTTCTCCGTGTCTCTGAAACCGCACTCGCTTCATAACAACTCTAAAAAGGTTCCCTCCTAATTTGAAATATATGAATTCAACAAATAAAAGAAATGAAATGAAGTATTTCAATATAGAATATAATGATAATAATAATAATAATATTATTATGAATTCTATTTCTGTTAATTTTACTAGTTTCATAAAAACGTCGTGATCAAATCATAAATAATGCATTTCTCTTTCGGAATAATTTAGGCATCGGTTCCTTCCGTAAACTCTTCAAAACTAAATACTAGTATACTTTCCTTTACTTCTCTTTTCTTTTTTATTTTGTTATATAAATATATATATTGCTATTTTGTAATCCACAATATATGCATATTCAAGATTTATAAATAAATATAGGAATCGCTGACTCTAAATTTTAGTATGTGCAAAGAAGAAACACAAAGGATAAAGTGGAAGGTGTTTTCTTTTCTTATTTTCGGCCTACAATCAATGCTAAAGTTCTCCCCTTAAAACTGAACGGCCTTTGGCCAAATGAACCATTAACCATTAAAAACATACTGCGTTTAGCAAGTTAAACACACGAATGAAAAAACAATCTTATAAGTACTGTTTACGCATTTTGATACACGGTATGAATGTTTCAACTTGCCTGCCTACCTTTGAGGTCTTCTATACACGTCGTTTCCGAAAAGTTTACGGAAGGAACCGATGCCTAAATTATTCCCAAAGAGAAATGCATTATTTATGATTTCATCACGACGTTTTTATGAAACCAGTAAATTTANCGCCCACCATCCCCCTCGCGGCGAAGTCCCTTCGGCAAAACTTCTCTATCTCGAGATCTGCTTCTCGGTCAGTAAGTTTCTTTAAAAACGTCCCCCAAAAAACGTTTATAACTGTTGAAAGTGATTTCAGCCTTTAGGGATATATTTCAATCCTACATTTGCTTATGGTTCGATGGGAATTCATTGTTGATTTTCCTTGATTCTTTCTAGGATTCTCGTTGGAGAGCCATTCTCGTTTCAAACTCTCTTCTTGGAAAACAATTTTTTTAAGCCATTGGTTATATTTTATGGGTTTTGGTAAAAGCCCTTTTTTGAAAGTGAAATGGTGAATAAGCTCTATGCATACATTTCTGTTCCATAACATTCTTCGTAAAATATAGTTATTTCGTCTACAAAGACTGAATTTGTGACCTTTTAGTGTGATAGTGTTATCGTGAAAAAATGAAATTTGAGGTGCCGCGGGTTAATTTTTGAAAAATTCTGATTCTAATTCTCTAACTTCTCTTTCCGGTTCTTGATTATCTCCACTAAGAGTTTTTGGTTGTAAATATTGCAATTCAAGAAGAACTCCAAAAAAAAAAAAAAGTTGATATTAAAGTTTAATTATCCTTTCTGATCTTTCAAAATGAGCCTATATAAATATCCGTAAGTTCTTTTCAAAAAGAGTGAATATAGAAAAATATATTTCCTCAGTTTCCATGCTAATCTCTTGTCTCAAATGAACTTGATGGCCATATATTTCTTCAATGCGAGTTTCTACCATTTCAATTTAATAATGATAATAAATTTTATAAATTTATTTTTAAAAGCTGTCGTGTTTAACTTACAATTTTCTCGGATCGATAAAAATGTTCCGTTGTGAAAGATTACTACCTGTTTCATTAAGGAATGGTATCTTTAAAAATATATTAAATTTTACTTCTTTTTTCGAAATGGTGAAGTAAAAGTAAGAAAGAAGAGAACTTTCCAAACAGAAGTGTTCTTCTCTTTGTTTTTAAATTTTCTTTTTACGAACTGAAAAGAGAAAAACAACTTTAAACAACAATTGTGCGTGTTGTGTTGCTTCAGAAGACGTAAATATATTGACGCCAGCTTACTTGAATAGAATAAGATATTAACAGACCTGTGCTGTGAATAAGGATTTTAAAATATTTCATCATGTACAAGTTCTTTAGTGGCTTACCTTTCCGTAGGGTAGGTGTTGATATTGCCCAGAAAAAAAAAAAAAAAGTTAGCCGACCACAACGATGTTTCAGAACTTTTTAGTGCCAACAATTCCAACTTACTCACACCTCTTAAAATAAAAACTGATTATTTTTTTTGACAACCGAAGGCATTCTTTCTATTTCAAATGGAAATATAATGGAGAATAACAATATTATTTCTGTTGTAAAAATTCGGAATAAGTTTTTTCTTGTTCCTCTTTTTATTTATTAAGAAAAAAATTAAGTCGGAGGTCTTGAGTATATAAAAGGAAAATATGTTGATTGATACCTTTATCTTGATGCTACTCGCTTTTGCTTAATTGTCTAGTGGATTAAGAATGAAAGGAGAGTAAGTATTTTATTCGTTTATTTTCAGATGTTTTTCTTGGACCAGTACGACCAAGAAGTGCGTCCAGTTACAACTATTTAGTTAGGAAGTTTTCATTTTTTATGTGGTATAAAATGCTGTACTTTTAAGCGGTTGTACGACTTAAAGGGAATGCATAGATTAATGAATCAATAAGTCATCCAACTGCTATCTTATTTTGGTCAAGAGTGTCTATGTATGAGGAGTAGTTACACTTTTCTCTTATTTCTCTTTCTTTCGTTTTGGATACGTTGGCAGGATATTTACAGACGAGATCCCGATTTCTCATTCCTTGCAACGAAAAAAATCATTTTTTTATTTTCCTTTTTTTGTTGTGAGAAAAGAACAGGAGAAAGTGAGAAAGGAGCGCTGTGGCACAGCTGTGAATGGTCAGTTCCAAGAATGCCACTGTTAGGCTTCTCCGGTACTGCAGTGAAATGCAATGGGAAAGATTGGATGTGAATAAAATTCACGATTTTGTGGTGAAGCAGAAGGCAGACCTCAATCTTTATCTACCGCAGATGGCGCAACCAGTACTCCATGAATTTTGTAGTCGAGGGCTCGTCGCTGCCTTCCAAGTGTGCATGGAATCCCCACACACTTTGAATTTCACCGTAGGGGATTCCATTCAGCGTACTGCTTTTCATATACTATGCTTGTACCACGTGCCAGAAACTGCTGCATGTGAAATGTTACGACTGATGGTGTATCGCCTTCAGACTCACCCTTTGGATATCGTCGACTGGGGAAAGGTAACGCTTCAAACCTACTACGACAACTTTCCGAATATCCGTAAAGGATACGACTTTTTGTCCTACGCAGCGCTTTATGGCCGTGTCGGTCTGTTTTGGCCAGAAGTACGCGATATGCCGTACTACGCCGACACAGTGGATCCTATTGATCTGTGTGGATGGGTCTGGGAGTCGGACTGGAGAAGGCTGACACACGTTCAGGACCACGTTGCAAGAGAGCAACAGGATGTCGAGTACAACGGGAAAGATCAGTTCCTTTTCAATCCTAAACAAGTCATTCCAGCTTCTCCCAGCACAGCAGGGCTCTTTCAGCTGCTCGTCGAATGTGACTGGCGAGAGCCGCAGGAGAAAGGGGGAATATCTCTTGAGCGGGTTCAAGAGTATGCGAGAGAAAAAGCAAATGTGATGTTTCAACCTCCAAAGTTTCCGCATCCAATTCTTTGTGCGTTGGTCTCCCGGGGAAACTTCCAAGTTGCCTCCGCGTGTCTGGATCCAGACTACCAAGTCCCCATCGACTTGACTACGACGAGAGAGAATCATGGTGACAACGTTTTGGACTGCCTGTGCCGATATGGATGGATACCAGCGTTTCCTTTTTCTATCAAAGCCAAATCTATCTTTCAGAGTGAGGAAGAGAAGTCGAGGAAACAACAAGAAGAAATCGAGTTTCTACAGCGGCTCGTGGATTACGTCGAGATACAGCCAGAAAGCAAAATCGACTGGGAAAAGACCAAAGAAGGGGGGATACTTCAATCTGCTGCGTCATTTTCTAAGCTATCCTTGTACTGGCCTCTTTTAAAAAGGCTTTCTCCTTTCTCCCATCAAAAAAAATCGTCGCTGTACATCCGTGTAAAGGTGTATCCAGAGGATTGGTCAAGGCTTTCCAGCAAAGATCAACAGAGCTTTATATTGCGTTGCGGATTTCGTGAAGACTCGTCCGTTTACTTCAGGTATTAGACCACACACAAGAAAACATGCCAAGTCAAACAGAACTTTTATTAAAAGAGAGGATGAGCGCTCCGGTGAATTTCAAACAACTAAAGAAAAATAAAAATAAAAAAAATAATCCATTTGTTTTTGTCTGGTACTTTTTTTGTGTCTCTGTGGTTCTCCCCTTTTCAAGAATGAGAAGGTGTTGGTCGATCACAGTAAATTTGTTTTTAAACTCTGTTATTATATTTGTACTTCTTCCTCTTTACGAGGTTATTCATTCCTCGTAAAACAACAGGGTTTTAGTGCTCGACCGAACGGAAAGTTTTCCTTTTTGAAAATATAAAATTTCACTTTTCGTTGTCTTTTGCTTCCGCGAAATGTGTGACAGTTTGGATGATGATGATACAGCCACGATTGGGCTAAAGGATCTCTGCAGAAGGACGGAGTGGCATCCAGACTTGGAGGCATTACGAATGCTTGTGGCGAATGGGGGAAATGTGATGGCTCGTGTCAACGGAAGGCCTATCCTTACGCACTTCTTCTACCGTGATCAGCTGGAAGCAGCACTCGCCTGCCTCAACAGTCCTCGACCCATGGATTTTACCGTCATGGATAATCGAATGAGAACTCCGCTTCACGCCATCGCAGCGGCGAATGCGGGGTTGGAGACGTACAACCGTACGTTAATCCAAGCGGTGGTACAACGTCTGGAGACTCACCCAGAGGACATGGCGGACTGGGGGTGCGGGGAAGATCTCCTCAGCATCGCAGCCGAAAATCAAATTCTTCACGTTATTTGGCGGGAGGTGAAGGGGGTCCCCTACTTTGCTGACAAAGAAGAACCCATTCCCCTGTTGGGTGAGGTGTGGGAGTGGGATTGGAAGGCACTGGACGAGGCGGAGCATGACTTTTTGAGCAAGGACAAGGCGGCTTGCTTTCACCGGGCAGATCTCCACACCGCGCGGCTCTGGAAATTTTGTACGCAATTCCCTTCCCCAGACCTGGAGGGGGTGCGACAGTGCGTAGCGGCTGGGGCGGATGTGATGTACAAGGCTGCGTGCGAGAATACCAAGCCCATTTTGACCCACTATCTTCAGGTCGGGTCTAGTTTTGGTGTACTGGAAGCGCTGCTGAACACCGATCGTCCGATCGACTTCACCACCCAGGATGGGATTGGAGAAAGCCCTGTGCACCAGTTTCCATGGTTTATCACCGGTGAACGACCACTCAGAAGACTCCTTCACGTAATACATTCTCGTGTGTGCGGTCATCCAGAAGATACAATAGACTGGGGAGCCGTCGATTTCAACGGAGAAACGCCAATTTCATCTGCCGCAAGTTCAGGGTATCTCTCGACTTGGGTGAAGGTATTGTTTCACGAGTTACAAGTGCCTTACTATATCGAGTATGAAGGGAAAATACCGATCACGGAGAATGTAGAGCGAAGAGACTGGAACAAAATGACTCCTGAAGACCAAGCAAGATTTGCACTTCCTCAAAAAGATTGGAGGGATTGAAAAACTATAAGTTGTTAACATGAGATGATGAGTGCGTTTTCTAGTGTTCGAGTGGCAACTTGATATGAGTGCCAGTACACCATTTGGGTTCTTTTCATCTTGCACCCTACCCCTTGTCTCACGTCTTAATCAGGAAAAATCACTTCATTATTCTCAAACCGGGCACATAAGCCTCAGCCAGAACGAACGAGTGAGATAATGCGAATATCATCTTTCAAGAACGAAAAATCAACATACAAGGAAAGAAGATCAAAGAAAAAGGAGAAATGAAAAGTTTGACTCCTTACAGTCGTGCATCCATTACCTATAACCGCTATTTCATACGGTCTAGAAGTCAAATCAATTTTTTTTTGATATACTTACTTTGTATATCAAAAAAAAATGGTGTTGTATTGCGGAAACGATGTGGCTGAGAGCTCCTGTACAG